>CAUYTI010102207.1:0-29009 GCA_963575145.1 Galago senegalensis
TCCCAGCTACTTGGGAGGCGGAGGCAAGAGACTCGCTTGAGCCCAGGAGTTGGAGGTTGCTGTGAGCTGTAATGCCATGGCACTCTACCCAGGGGGACAGCTTGAGGCTCTGTCTCAAAAAAAAAAAAAATAGTAGCAATAACAGTCACCCCATCAATATTTCATCTGGGTAATACAATGGGACAGAAATCAGATGCAAAGGTAATGCGTACCACTACAGAGTTTTAAAGTGGCTGTAATCCAAGAGAGAGTTGATTCATCCTTCCATTACTATACCCTCATAGACCAATGGCGGGAGCCAGAGACTTGTATACACCATCTGCTTCACCCTACCTGAAATATAGAGCTGGGTCCTTGCGGTCAAGGACATCAGTGCACCTGACCCCTAAGCCTGCTTGCTCCTACCTACCTCATGCAATTCCTACCTTCTCGGTCTTCCACTAGGAGAGCACTTCCTGGATTTCATGGGAATTTCACACAATCAATCAGACCATTGAGGGGGCGGCAGGAGAGCACTGCACCAGCCCCCCATGTGGGAGGTGCCTTCTAACTCTTTATTAAGGAAACCCACCCACTCAGAGCACACACCGTAACTCTCCCAGGAGGCTTTTCACGAGGAGGTTTCCATCACATTTATACATATTTGAGGCTGGTTCCCATTGTTTTAAAACTGTGGCATACTTCTGTTTCCTCCGTTAAGAAGTTCCAGTTAGGCCATTTTTGTTAGCAAGTTTTGAAGTTAAAAATCTTAGCCAAGTTCCTAGGGATTACATTTGGCTCTGTGCTGAGAACTTGTCCTCTTTCCAGATCAAAGGATTAAGCTCAGGTTTTAAATAAAATGTAACTTAAAAATAAGCATTCAAAAATGTTAATTAAAATTTTAAGTCCCTGAATCTTTTACTGCCTCGCAAGAGCTTCTAAGTAGCTGAGTTCGATGAGTGCGGCATTCAAATGTCAACTTCTTGACCAAGCTATTAAAGTTGCCAGGGTACTCATCTACAAGTTAACATGTTATGGACGTGAAAAACTTCATTTTAAAGGGAAAAAAAAGAATTCACAGATCTGTGTATGTCTTAACAATGTAAAATAATCTTTTCTAAAGCATAGAGATTTAAGCCTTCTTTCTCAACTCTACATAGGAGTTTCAAATTGCTTTCAACGTTGAATACTTGTATCCCCAAGTGGATATAGGAAGCCCAATACGATTTCATTTTCTCTTCTTTTGTTATCTGAATGTAAAGGAATTTAAATGGAATATTAATCTGGTTTTTCTGAATATAGTTATATCTGCTCCAGAAAACATGGAAGAGGAATAAAAAGAAAACCTTTAGCTTTTGCATAGAATGCGGTGAAGGCTTGTCTTCCCATACTTATCTTAAATGTGTTTCATAACATCAGCTGAGCCCTTTCTGGTGGGTTGTCAGAGTTCCACGCATTGCTCGCAAGCAAAGTTCTTTCAGAGCCTGATGTGGTATCCATCACGCTGGGGAACCGTAGACCAGCGGCGTGTCTCCACCCCGAAACAGCATTCTTCTCCTTCACATTTGATCTTGATGGTTTCCATATTGGAGTGATTTGGGTGGCTGGACTGTGGGAGAGTCTCTGGTTAAAATGCTGAAGTATTAACCTGCTGCACCAGGTCCCTTTTGTTTCTTTTGGCCAATGCTCCTCGCCAATTTTAACAACCACAGCAGATTTTACTATTCAAACAGAACCAGATGGGACTCCAGTTCAAAGAACATGTCCGAATTAAATATTTCTTTTTTAATTAGTTGCTCTTCATTTATGCAAAAAAAAAATTAACATGATAGTGGGAGAATATGCCATCAATCCAGACAGACGGGGGCCCACGCAAGCTTTATCTCCTTTTATCTGCCAAAAAAGACAAAGGTGGGCACTTTGTTATTTTTTGCCCCTTTCCTTGTTGTTCTTTTCCTGGAACGACAGTGGCCGTGAGGGGGGCAGCCTTTCCACGCCTCTGTGCTGACACAGCCTGACCTAATGTTATTCTACCAGTGTAGCTCAAGTCTTGGGGTAGGAAAATGTATCTGTTCATTCATTCCTGGGGGATTGTTTTACTATCAGCAATGTGGGTTTCTTTTTCTTGTTGTTACTACCATTGGTTTCCCCCCTAGAAAATGCTCTCCTTTAATTGAACTATGGGGGAAAAAAAAGATTAATTCAGGCAATGAAGACTAAAGCAAAAAATTAAAATGAGTGAGCTTCTTCCTGCCTGTGCGGCACTTTCCTGGTATTTGGGTATTTTATTTGAATTCTTTACCAGAATTTTACAATGTTTCTGTATCATCCTTTGCTGCAGATGACCCCTCACCACTATCTTGGTTTTCCACATCATAGCTAAAACATCTTCAAAGGTTTTCCTTTCAGTAGCAAGTGTAAATTTTAAAGTGATAGTTAATGTAAGCAGAAGTGGTTTGCATATTTCCTATAATTCTGCAAAATGTTAAGCTCCAAGAAGAATGGCTATTGGATTTAATTATTATTTCCTAAGAAATTCTAGATTACCTTTTTAATAGTGATGATCTTTTTTAGGCAGAGTCTTACTCTGTCTGTCACCCTGGGTAGAGTGTCATGGCATCATAGCTCACAGCAACCTCCAACACTTGGGCTCAAGTGATCCTCTTGCCTCAGCCTCCCAAGTAGCTGGGACTATAGCTTCTGGCTATTACCCACCACAACTCCTGGCTATATATATATATTTTTTTTTTTATTTTCAGTAGAGATGGGAGTCTTGCCCTTGTTCAGGCTGGTCTCAAACTCCTGAGCTCAAGTCATCTACCTGCCTTGGCCTCTTAGAGTGCTAGGATTACAGGCATGCACCATCTCACCTGGCCCATAATGATGGTCTTAAAATACAAATTGAGGAACTAACATGTGTATAGTCTAGGGCTCCCACTCTGATTGGACATATGGGTCCCGACTCAAACACTGTTACATCACATGACTCTGGGCCAAATTCAATATATCACTTTGTTCTTCAGTTTCTTCATCCACAAAACCTTCCTTGTATGATTAATCAGAATGAAAAGAAGTAACACGTATGGCATTGAGCCCTTCATAAAATGCCTAAAACATAGAGGTCGCCTCATGACCACTCTGTTAAT
This sequence comes from Galago senegalensis, assembly GCA_963575145.1. Taxonomy (NCBI): domain Eukaryota; kingdom Metazoa; phylum Chordata; class Mammalia; order Primates; family Galagidae; genus Galago; species Galago senegalensis. The sequence continues at coordinate 3,126 of CAUYTI010102207.1, forward strand.
AATGGCAATTTTAACCACCCCCACTTTTTCTAAGTCACACAGTAAATAGCAGCACGATACATACAGAGGCGGGGAACTATGTTGCTAACAACATGCTGTATGCCAGGTAGTAACTGTAAAAAGTTCCAGCTCCATTAATAAGTGAAGGATCACGACGGAGAGGGGCAGCGAGTTAAGCCCGCAGAACCTAGAACAGCCCTGATGTTCACATGCTCAAGCTCTGTCAGAAACCATGTGTTTTATCTAAGGAAATGAGACAATTGCGCTTAAAAATATTTTCTTTAGCCTGTAGTGTCGAGTGATGAATCAAACAGCTCTTTGGGTCATCAGGGATGCAGACAGACTCCACCCCTCTATGCCCCTCTTCCCCCCAAATTAAAAACTTTCCTGTTTTTTGAGCAGACCTCGGTTCTTTGTCCTTTTATTTTTTCAGGCTCTTGTATTGAGCCTCGGGAGTGTTAAAAGCTGCTGAGCGCTCCCTTGCCAGCGCTAGCTCAATGGGCAGTATTTTATTGAGCAAGACAGATTTTCATTTTAGAAATGAGGCTTTCCACATTATGACATTACCAATAGCTGGTTATGTATTATTATAGCAAGCAATGATATTCATTTCATGGCTCGAAGGCTGCATGCTGGTGTTTAACCAGCAGTTTGCGAAGATTTGCTACATGATTTACTACACAATGCTAAAAAACGTGCCGCTTTGTCCTCAAACGATTCCCGGTAAAATGTGTGCCTCTCCTGGCTTCTCTTTGTCTGGAAAATGTGTTTCCTGTCATTATTGAGACAATGCCCATGGCCATACAGTGCAGGTGGGTTGTTCCCGTAGATGCCTTACAATAAAGAACAAGTTGAGAGCGTGGCCATCAACCAAGGCTGGGGAGCAGGGAGCTCAGCACACAGGAGCAGCTATAACCTGCCCTCCGGTCCCCAAAATGGACAAGACTGATTGTTGTTTTCTACTAACCTGTTCTTCCCACCCAACATGAAAGACGTGGAATTTCCTCTTCTGAATCTGCTACATCGTCTTCTCATGTGGGTGGAGCACAGTGAAAAAAAGATGTGGGTAGACATTCTACCCCCAGGGTTAGAATTTGATGTTTCTGTTGCAAACAGGGTAGTGTGTTGGGTTGCATCTGCCGAGGGTGCCGTGTAAGCTAACTTAGAAAGCTTCAGCTGGAACTCTAGAGGATTTTGATAAACTTCTGTAAAATAGTCTCCATACCACCAGATAAGTACCAGATGTTTATGTTTGTCACACACACAGAAGGAAACATTTGGTGACCTCAGCGGACACATTTGATGTTCAGTTGCATGCGTATCCGCTCCCATCGTCACACCCCCCTCACCATCACCCTTAATGTTGAAACAGAAGTAAGTGGAACTTAGATGTGGAATCACATCCATCTTCTAATTAAAAATAAAGCAGCTGGGACATAATGACATTCTTTCAAAATATGAAAATGTTGACTAGAGCAGAGCTAATTGGGGATGGAGAAAACAGGTTACTTGACTATAGTTATCATGTGTCTGAATTTGTATGGAAAGAAAGGAAGTATTGTTCAAGATAATGAACCCTCCAAGATGTAGAGGGGTGGCATTGTGTAGAACATGGGTTGTATCTTTGTCTTTCCAGCTGCCTGGCTTAGGTCACCAATCTTGTCTTTTGGAATGTGAGGTTGGTGAGAGCTTGTCTTGATTCAAAAAGCTGTAACAGCTTCTAGGGCCAATGAATGGGAGGAAAAGCATGCAATGACAGAATGAGCACCACTCAATGGGACACCACCACACATCAACACGAACATAGCTGTGAGACGCTGATATACCAAGGTTACCAAACCTTACCGAGTTGTGTGTATGGTGCTGCCAACATAAGTTCACAGTGGCAAGTTCATGAACTTAATTATCAGACCTGCATATGACCACAGCTCTGATGATGGTCATTCCAGAAAAAGAGTTCCAAGATTGCTTTGAAGGGTGGATGAGGTTCTAGCATCAGTGCACAGCTTCCCAAGGGGAGTACTTCAAAGGTGACCAGAGTGATATTCAGCATTAAGGTATGTGGCACTTTTTCTAGGATCAGTTCACAAACTGAATTGGGGTATTTTAGTAAGGTTTGTTTGTGCAGATTATCTCAGTACTGAGTCTTGGTCTCTGGTGATAAAGGTTACTCTCCTCATCGTGGTACATGAGAAGAAGGAAGTGTATGCCACCTTGACAAAGGTATGCCCAGCTGTTAGGCAAAAAAGGAAGGGCAGAGAACTCTTTTATCTGTTGATTTTCAGTTGCCTTCAGCTCAAAATAATCTTTACGCCAAAGTGGCAGATTATGGGTTGGCATATTCTGGATCCTTTCAGAAAGAAACACAGGCATTAAGTCCTAATGGGTCTCCCCACATAGACACCACCAATATGAGAAGTGGTGCTTAGAAGGCAGGACTTTATCTGTCCTCTCCCAAATTCTCTCAGTCGCTTGAGTGTGGAGAACAGGTCCCTGACAGAGAATCCCCTAGAGGTGTTAGAGAAACAGTACCAGGGGAAAGAACTGCCAGGGTGTTACCAGTGAGGACTCCATGGTACCAAGGAGCCTATGCGTTGTTAGGCTTCTCAGTACAATCTGGTCTTGATAACAGTGGTTCAATTCCCAACCTTAATTATTTTGTGACATTATCATCAATATCACTCAACCTAGTGGCAATCATGTTAGGAAGAAAAACAAAATCAAATGTCAAGGATCCCCCTGTAGTAAATGAGAGACTCTACAGTTTTAAAACACCAAAGGAAACTTCATGTAATCACAAGAGAAGTGTACATTTCATTGCTGTTGAGAAAAGAAAACCTCTTTCTCTTTATGAGTGATATTTGTGCTTCTGGGGCCCTTGACATCTTCCTACGCTATATCCTGGTCCATCCAGGTCAACTGCACCTTCCTCTAACATCAGCTGGTCTCAATGCTGAGGATTCTTCTATCTGATCGCCAGTTAACTTCTTTCCTACTCGATAACTAAATCTTGTCTCCCCTCCGCAATCCCCCCTCCCCAAAGCAAAATTTTAAAAATAGGAAAAGGATAGCTAGGGAATGAAGTTCTAGAGTTATTTCAGCCCAGGCTGAATATATACTGTTGGGAGTGTAATCATTTTCAAACTGAAGAACCATCTGTAAGTTTGACAGGAAGAGTTCACTTAAATAGCTCAGCTTTATGCTTCCGTGGACCTGAAGATTTTAAGGACCCTTTAGCTCGAAAGTGGAGGTGGCCTGGGGCATGATTTAACGGATGGTCAGTAAAGCGCTGAGTGCTCTGAGAGCATTTGGAAACAGTTGAAATGGTTCAGTTGCACCCTGTCTGGAGCACCTGTTAACTTTCAGATTGCAGCATTACGAAATCAGAGAGTTTTTGCAACAACTTAAAATCGCCTTAAATTTCACCTGGGAACACAATGAGATTGTGGCTTCCAGCATGGAAAAGACTGAGCTAAATTCGAATATTAAGTAATCAATGTATCAGTCCTTAGTGTAAGTATGGCCCAAATATTGCGTGTGGTATATTTATACTAAAAAATGTCAGGGGCAGGGAGGGAGTTACCAAAAATTTGAATTTAGCTGATGTATTTTTATTTGCTAAATCTGGCAACCACAAATCATCTCTCCTTTTTGAAACTTGTACAAAAGGGGGATGGGAAGTTTAAAAACAGTCATACGAAGTACTATGGTTGACTTTTGGAAAAAAAGACAAATTCCAGTTAAGTCTAGGCCCTAAAGATGTTGGCCAAATCTCTTTTAAATTAAAATTTAAAACATCCATCATTGTTATTCTAAAATATCAATTCACATTAACTTCTTGCTCCTTTTTCTCTTAAATCTGATGATAACATACCGAGGTTATGTCTTTAAAACCAGGGAAATGAAATGAAGATTATTTTGCATTAAATGGTACCCCCCCCCATCCTTTCCAGCTGAAACTACTGTTATTGAATTGTATCACTTCAAGTTGGCATTTGGGTGCTGTTTTTCCTGGGTATAACTCTTGGTTCAGTTTTGAAATGAATCAGCAACATGTTCATTTAACCGCTCCAAGGGCCTTCAGGAGAAAAGCAATTTATGAAAGACAGTGTGCCTTCGTGAGACAGGCCGTGCTTAAAATGGAAATTCTTTAAGTGGTCATAGCCCATAGGCACTGGAGGATTAATTGAAATACTGTTTTCTGAAAATTGACTTGTCACCTAGCAACTAGAAAGCAGGATTCAGAAGTTGGGGGAAGGGTTGGGGATGGGTTCTTTCCGTTTTTCTTTTTGCTTTTGTTGCCATTATCAGAGAAAATGGCATTCTACTGCTTCTCAGGTGGTAAGTGTACCCTTGCACTATCTTGTCAAGGCTAATCAGTTGTCATAGGTAATTTTTTTTGTGACTTTAAAAAAATTTACCATAAATTTGTGTTTCATTTCATTGAAGTTTCTGTAGAATCCTGGTCATACAATCCACAGAGGGAAACAATTTTGTCAGAACAATCAAATGTGTTAATAAAAGGAAACAAAATATTTCTAATATATAGAAAGTAGCCATGAGTTTGAAGATTATGCCTACTTATCAATTGATGTTAATAGAGGACATTAAAGAAAAAAAAAACTAGTCAGATATGGTGGCTCACATCTGTAATCCCAGCACTTTGGGAGGCTTAGGCAGAAGGATTGCTTGAGGCTAAGAGTTTGAGACCTTCCTGGGCACCATAGCAAGACCCCATCATGATAAAAAAAAAATTAGCCAGGGGGTGGCAAGTATCTGTAGTCCCAGTTACTCCAGAGGCTGAGTTAGGAATATTGCTTGAGATCAAGAGTTTGAAGCTGCAGTGAGCTGTGATTATGTCATTGCATTCCAGCCTGGGTGACTTAATGAGACATCATCTCTTAAAAAAAAAATTGTAATAAAAAATTAAAAATATGCTACTTCCATTTATTGGAAACATCTGTAAGGTGTATGAAAGAAGGAATCATAGGATGTCAGAGTTGGAAAAGGCCTTCCAAGTTATTAGTTCTGTTCCTCTATTTTAACAGATGAGGATCTGGAAGCGTAAAGATGGTGGCAAAGCCAGGACTAGAATTCTGAGTGACCGATTCTCAGGTCCCCTCCTTCCCACTCATCACCAGGCTCTGGCATGAAATTGTAGACCTTGGAGGTGTGGGTGACTCTCTGGTCATCACTACTCTGATGCCCTCACCTGCTACATATGAGGCAGGCTAAGGATAGAGGATGGTGAGGCTGTCCTGTTGAGGAACTTCTACCCTGGAAACTTAGGGGAAAGGTTTGCAAACCCTAGCAGTTGTTTTCTGGAGGTATCAGTCCTTCCAAACCATGACTTAGAATCCACTTGCCTCTCAAGCTTAGCTGAAACTAGAGGAAGGTGTGAGGAAGGAAGAAATTTCTGTATGAAACAAAAAGTCTTACTTTGTCCCTTCCTCTCCACTGCATTCCAGACAATAAATCTATGGCTCGGTTCCCACACCACAACACGCTCAGCGCCTTCATGTCAATAATCAGTGTTTCATTGGCTCAGGCCTGTAATCTTAGCATTTTGAGAGGCTGAGATGGGGAGATGGCTTGAGGCCAGGAGTTCAAGACCAGCCTGGGCAGCATAGTGAGACTTTGTCTCTCCAAAAAAAAAAAAAAAAGAAGAAGAAGAAGAAAAAGAAAGAAAGAAAATCAGTATTATTTCAGTCTGCATTTTATTCAGAAGGAGACAGGATGCTGCTAAAAAAGTGATCAGGAAGGCCGGGCGAGATGGGTCACACCTGTAATCCTAGCACTCTGGGAGGCCAAGATGGGTAGATTGCTTGAGCTCAGAAGTTCAAGAGCAGCCTGAGCAACAGTGAGACTCCATCATAAAAAGCAGCCAGGCATTGTGGTGGATGCCCAGAGTCCCAGCTATTTGGGCAGCTAAGGCAAGAGAGTCGCTTGAACCCAAGAGTTTGAGGTTGCTGTGAGCAATGATGGTACAGCACTCTACAGAGGGTGACTGAGTAACACTCTATCTCCCAAAATGAATAAATAAAAATAAAAAATGATCAGTAAATGAGATGGTGCCTGTGGCTCAGTGTGTAGGGTGCTGGCCCCATATACTATGAGTGGTGGGTTCAAACCTGGCCCCAGCCAAACTGCAACAAAAAATAGCCAGGCATTGTGGCAGGCGCCTATAGTCCCATCTACTCGGAAGGCTGAGGCAAGAGAATTGCCTAAGCCCAGGAGTTGGAGGTTGCTGTGAGCTGTGATGCTACAGCACTCTACAGAGGATGATAAAGTAAGACTGTCTCAAAAAAAAAATCATAAGGAAATAGGATCATATTAGATATGAATTTAGTTCAGATCTCTCCAGAGTGTGAGTTTATTTTGTCTTGATTTTCTCTTTGTAAAATGACATATATTAATGTGCTGCTGGGCAGCATGTTTGATCTCTGGAGAAATATGACATGATTTTGAACCCAGTTTTCTCTTTTGTACCAAGGCTCAAGCAATCTTGGCTACAACAACGAGAATAGTATCCTCCTGGCCTTTGTCCTAACAAGAAGAGTCAGCCTCGTCTGCCTATGCTGGCCTTTTCTTTAGAAGGAAAGGAACGGGGAGGCAGGGGCTGCTGACACCAGATGGAATGAGGCCCTTTTGGTCCCAGGTGAATAAAAATTATAGCCTGGAGCCCACAGGAAAAGGTGCTCCAGGTTACAGTGGTACCGGGATGGCTGACTAACCACATTGGTGATTATCCTGCAGGTGGACTTGGGCCTCTTGCGTTTCGTCACAGCTGTCGGAACACAGGGTGCCATTTCCAAGGAAACCAAGAAGAAATACTACGTCAAGACTTACAGGATAGAGATTAGCTCCAATGGGGAAGACTGGATCACCATCAAAGAAGCAAATAAGCCTGTTGTAAGTTGACTGCCACCCCCCCTCGGCCAACCAACTAGGAGGGTTTTATCGGCAAAACCCTCATAGTCTTTCGAATGGATGATCCATTTTTACTTGTTTTATTTGGGAGCGAGAACTTTCTGTCTGGCCTGGTCTATTTTTGAATTGACTTAAAATGAAAAGTGCAGTTAGAGGTTTAAATCTGACCAAGGGGTCTCATGTTCCCAGATCCAGAAGCCAAGAGGAAATTATACGGATGTTTCCAAGAAAAGTCAATATAGGGCAAATGAAGCGTCAGACTCAAGAATCACTGTAAGCCTCCCACAGGGACACGGATTATTCATAGGATCAACTCTGTCCTCTTAGAACTTCAGGAATTTGAGGTGTACTTGTTTTTTTCCCCTCCAATTCTTCCTTCTCTTTCAGAGACTCTTTCTGTAATGGGCCAGTTTTAGAAAACATCTTTTCATCTACTGTCTGTGGCTGGCAAACTCATTTACAAGTGTGTTTGGCCACTTCTTGTAAAAACCAATAGAACTAAAGGTATTTCACTGTGTTCCCCGAGATCACACAAATAACATGCTACCTCCTCTCCGCTTTCAACCAGGGAGACAGTGCAGACTGCGCTGTGTCCCTGGGCGCTCAGCCCTAAATGGTTTGGAACGGAGCTATTTCTCTCAGCCAGCCTGTTTATTTGAAGTTGTACTTGCTCTGATTTACTAATCAAAAGGTTTCTGAGGATTCATACTCACCGTGTCCCTAAAATTAAAAGCTTGCCCTGAAGGGCGAGTAAAACAGAAAATTGGTGAGGATCGTAGCAAAGAGCTAGGTAACTTGCAAAGATTGGGTTTGGGAAGAGGCCAATTAACATGCCCTTGTCTCTCTTTGGGGCACACACGCATACTTGATTTTCCTCCTTCTGGGCTTGGAACTGAGAAACGCCTCCCGTGTGCCAGGCAAGAGAAGAGCTATTAATTCCCTTTGATTAGCGGCAAAACCCTCACTCTCACTTAGGGCAGGCAAAGTGGAAGCAGATACAGGGAGACATCTGCTCTGTGGGAGGAAAACTCTACAGGCAGTCAAGTTCAAGGCCGCTGTCTAACCTTAGAGGACATGAAACCAGTTCTCCATCTGGGGAAGGAAAAAACCCTTCTGGTCTCTGCTTTTAGGAAAATGAAGCAAGTCGATTTTGACCCTGAGTTTCATGAGTTATCCTGGTTTGGGAGTAGATTTTTGAAGCCACACTTTCATTTCAAACAAACAAAACCCCACTCTTGCTGAGGACACACCCAGCAACAGATGAACCCAGGAGAGTGAGGAGAACTGACCCTTGATCTTCAAGTCATTTTGTTACATAATAAATGCTGCTTCTTCAAAATGTCCCAGTCGCCTGCTGGTTGTTTATGTGACCCAGCAGGGGCTGCCAGAGAGCACACACAGATTCCCAGGGGTGTATGACAGTGCATACCACCCTCTGTCCCCACCGGGAACTTCCTGGCACCCACTAGGGCTTCCAGGGAAGGAGGCAGAAAGAGTACGTGAGGCTTCAGCAGAGATAAAGTCTTGGCATCTATCTGAGCCCTTTAATTGAATCTAAAAAAATCAAAACATCCAGCAGGAATCTAGCTAATTTAGGTGCCCGCCCTGCTTTTCTCTGCACTTTGGGGCTCAGCCATTTTGCTCTTCTCTCTTTGTTCCCTTGGGGAGCACTGGCTGGGCCTCAGAGAGGGCAGCATGCAACCAGTAACAACTCCAGCAACCCCGTCTGCAGCTGGGAAGAGTGTGCACACTCACATGGCTCTCGGCAAGCACACAGCTCCCCTCCATGCCAACTACGCACCCCTCCACCTGCACCAGAGCACGCAGCTCTTCTCAGACCTCAGGTGCCCCTCGGACAGACGTGAACTTGACTCTGTAAGGAGAGCGCCATTCCTGGGGGCTCAGGCCCCTCGGGACACTTCCCTTTCTTCTTCGTCACACAAAAATGTCCCCCACGCAGTTCATTTCCCAGAGACAGATGCTGAAGTAAGACAGAAATCGAAAGGGCCTCCCAGGCTGGGATAAATGAGGATATTAAATCGTCTCGGGAGAGGAATCAGGCCAGCAAGAGACTCTGTAAAGCCTTTGACCACCTCCAGTTGCTCAGGCCCCTTCAACTCAATGAAATAAAAATACCAGCCTGATTTTTTTTTATAAGCCCTTTCTCCCAGGGGGACGAGGAAGCCTCAGAAAACCACAGTTACATACTTACCTGGAAAGGCGGGGAGGAACCTCTATGCCCCCAGCATACCCAGGAATGCTCTAGTCACACAACCTGAGAGGAGGAGCTGGGATCTGACCTGGCTGTGCAAAGGGGAGAGTGGCATGGACAAGGCACAGAACTCATGAATGTCTCTGCCACAAGGGCTGTTCCCAACTAGAGCAGATGCTAAATTAAGGAAAGGGGGGGCTGGTGCGTTCAGTGACTGCAAATACTCTCCACTCCTCAGGGATCTTACTAGAGGCCCCTGTGCAGACAGCGTAAGCCCAGTGGATAACTGTGGGAAAGTGACACATGCCTGGCCCTTGTTAACATTTGCGGTCACACGCCTTACCTGTCTCGCACTAAAATGGTTTCATTTGTCCGAATCCAGCCCCGGCCCGCCAAACAACAATGACCACCACAACCAAAAAATAGCCGGACGTGTGGCGGGCACCTGTAGTCCCAGCTACTTGGGAGGCTGAGGCAAGAGAATCACTTAAGCCCAAGAGTTTGAGGTTGCTATGAAGCCACGGCACTCTACCCAGGGCGACGTAGTGAGACTCTGTCTAAAAAAATAATAATAATAAAAATGAATAAATATAAAATAAAATAAAACTACACAGACGCCCTGGAAGAGCTTGCTTTTCAGTTAGAAGTCATTTAAGACTCAGTTTTGACCTGCGCCATGAAAATGTAATTTTACCAATAACCAAAAAAGGATTGAAGTCATGAATTACTGTCAAGGATAAGATCTTCCGTCAAAGAATAGAAGGGAGAAAGCTGACCTGACCTCGCGCTATATCTGGGAAGATAACCTAAAATTGCAAAAAGCCAGGCCCTACCCTGAACGCCGCCGAGAAGCATTTCTTCTGCGGGGTCTTGAGAAAGTAAACTCGTGAGCATTCCCGTGGCATGTCTGCAGCCTTCTGAAGGTCTTCTGATAAAGTTAAGGATGTCCCAGCTCTTTAGATGATGGCATATATTCCTTAACAAACATCATCCTTGCAGTAATGCTTGTAGAGATTCTAGCCTCAAAACATCGAAGAAATGACTAGGACATTCTATAGTGGACACGATTCTTTCTGATGGCCATCTTTTTAAAATTTTCATTAGTTTATTTCATTTTATTTTTTTGAGTCAGAGTCTCACTATGTCACCCAGGCTAGAGTGCCACGGTGTCATCATAGCTCACAGCAACCTCACAGGCTTGGGCTCAAGTGATCCTCCCATCTCAGCCTCCTGAGTTGCTGGGGCTACAGGCATGCACCACTCTGGCTGGCTAGTTCTTCTATTTTTAGGAGAGACTGGGTCTCCCTCTTGCTCAGGAAGGTCTCAAACTCCCAAGCTTAAGCAATCCACCTGCCTTGGCCTCCCAGAGTGTGAGGATTATAGGTGTGAGCCAGCCATGCCTGGCCTCTCTGATGGCCATCATTTGTAAAGATAACATATTAAGTTATTCATGCCACATCAGCCTTGATAGACCAGGCTGAAATTGCAAATAATGTTTACAGGCATTTGTGAAAACACATTTTTGGATTTTTTTTTCCATCCCAAAATTCTGCTAATACAAGGCCCTTTCTTTTTCCACACAGGTCTTTCAGGGAAACACCAACCCCACAGACGTCGTGTTGGGAGTTTTCCCCAAACCCCTGTTAACTCGATTTGTCCGAATCAAACCTATGACTTGGGAAACTGGCATCTCGCTGAGATTTGAAGTTTACGGTTGCAAGATAACAGGTGAGGTCCAGCGTGAAGACTGCCCTCTTTTGCTTTATGTAGATACAGGGAGAGTCATTTTGCATCAATGTGGTCATTCTTGCTTGATAATTAACAGCAGGTACTTTGGACTTGGGCAAGTCAGAGTTTAAGTTCTACCTTTCTACTCACTAGCCTACGGTTTTGTTTTGTTTTGTTTTGTTTTGTTTTGTTTTGTTTTTTTGACAATGTATTTATCTTTCAAAACCTTGGTTATCTCACCTGGAACATTGCCATAAAGGCACATATTCTGCACAGGCCAGTATAATGATGGCTAGGATAATGCATTGGTCCCCAGTCCTTTTGGCACCAGGGATAGGTTTCATGGAAGACAATTTCTCCACGGGAGCAGGGGGGTGGTTTTGTGATGATTCAAGCACATTACATTAATTATGCACTTTATTTTTATTATTGCTACATTGTAACGTAACGAAGTAATTATACACCTCACCATACTGCAGAATCAGTGGGAGCCCTGAGCTTGTTTTCCTGAGCAACTAGATGGTTCCAGGGCTAGCATCACCATCTCAGCTCCACCTCTGATCATCAGGCATTAGATTCTCAAAGGAAGCACACAGCCTAGATCCCTCGCACGCACACTTTACAGTAGGGTTCATGGTCCTATGAGAATCTAGTGCCACCACTGATGTGACAGGAGGCAGAGCTCAGGGGGTGATGTGAGTGATGGGGCATGGCTGTAAATACCAGTGAAGCTTCCCGGTCACCTGCCAACTGCTTCCTGCTGTGTGGCCCAGTTCCTAACACACTGATGCTGGTCCTCAGCCTGGGGATTGAGGACAGCAGGGATAATGGGTCTAAAGCCTTTAGCACATTCTGACCTGAGGCAGGGATGCATTGAGTGGTACCTTTTCCTCTAGATTGCAAGCTCCTCAAAGGCAAAAATCATGCCTTTCCTCTCTGCTTCCTGGGTGCAAGGCACACAGACTGCCACTTAGGAGATTAAAAATAAATAACTGTTGCATAAAATGTCCTCTATCCACTTTATCTGTTTAATTTTGGACCAGAGAGGTGGCTTGATAGGGTGTAGCTAAGAAGTTTATTAAACCGTCTCCTTTTACCCACTAACTACCCTGACAACTTCCTCTTAGGTTTTGTCTCCGGCTATGTTTATTTTTTATTGAATGAATGTACTAAAATTAGAAACCAATGCATACAAGTTTCTAGTTTTTTCTTGTGTTGTTTCAAACATCAACAGGACTTTAAAAGTCTCTGATAAATATGGAATCGGCACATGGATTATACCCATTTGAAAGGTAAAGAAGGTTGAGATACTGTAGGATTAAATGACTGAAAAAAATAGGCCAGGTTGGGAAAGAGCTAGAACTACAAAGATCATCCAGACTGTTACCCTTACTGTGTTTCCATGGTGATAAGTGCTACTGTTGCTCGGCCATTGTTTTTTCTGGTATGCTATTCTGTACTCAAAGGCACATACCAGTCATATGAGAATTCCTTTCCATTTAAGTAAATACATTGCAAAGCTTTCCTTGCAAAAGCAACCTCCGAAACACCAGTGCAATGCAATCTTCACAGTGAGCTTCGAAGTTGGAAGACAGAATCGATAGACTGAGTCACTGAGAAGCTGTTAAAAGTGAACAACTTCTAAAAGTCAGCACACTACCTTTTAATATCATGTTAGTATACGTCCACAGGGCATTTATTTCTTCATTCCATTTTTATGTTTATACTCTTTCGTAGAATTATTTTTAGAGGAGAAAAATGCTGATTTGGGAAGGAAAAAAAAATCACCATGGCAGTTTTCCATGAAACTATAAGCAATTTGGAGAAGAGCTAATGAAGGTGGGGGGGGGACTACCTTGTTTGCAGTGGAGTCCATCCTGGGAAATAAAAGCTGACATCTGATTTTATTTTTACTAAAATTGTATTTATTTCCATCCCAGAGACAGGCTTGTTTATTGTTATAGGAGCCAAGACTCAGAAAGTTCAAGGCTTTGGAGGGAGAAATTGGGTGGGGAAGGTTTTAGATTAAGAAAGGACAATGGAAATTAGATATATCCTTGGGTTTTGGGGGTTTTTGTTTTGTTTTTTGTTGGTGGTGGTGGTGGTGGTTTTTGGATCGGCAGTTAAATTACAGAAAGTTCTAGGTCATTTTCAAAGCATTACAAATACGAGATGCTACCCATAAATTCATCAAACAAGGCCATTTGGGATCAGGGTGGAAATTTCTGGCCTTATCTCATGTCAGAATATTTTTAAAAAAGAAAAATGAGATAAACTTCCTAAAGACTCTACATATGTTAGTCTGGACTTTGAATTTCCAGCCTCGTGGATAATTATGTCACATCATTTTAGTTGAATAAAATACTTATTGAAACTCGAACTGTCCGTTTTCATTTTCACAAGGATTTCCCTGAGAGAAAATTCTAGGAATGTGAGTAAAGAAGGCAAATTATTCGTTGTATATTTTTAAAAAAACAGGATCAATGGCCTAGTTATTTAAATGCAAATATATGAAATAGCATATTCTAGCATTTTCATATACAGTCTATTTTATAATTATTGTAAGTAGCTAATTATTTTTCAAATAAGGTGTTGCTTTTAGGCTTGGCGTGCTAATCTTTTAACCACGACCCCAACCATACTTCTAAACACTTTCTGTCTAGTAAGGCTGTAATCTCCAAATAATTGACCTGGGCAGCTTTTTAGAAAGGCCCTCGGGTCACAGTGATAGCCACATGGACAGAAGGTATACACACTTCTGCAGGCTAGGACTGTCCACTTAGTGAATATTTGACAGGACAGAGACATGTATTGAGTTCCTCTGATCGCCATTTCCTTGTCTGTAAGACTCACTTAATGCAACTGTAATGAAAAAATATTCGTTAACATACCAGGCTTAGGATAAGGGCTCACTGATTAGTACCCGCAAGCATGTGGTACTCAGTAACTTGAACCTACTCTAAGCCCCCGTGAACAGAGCCTCTTATAAGACAATGATATCAGTGTTTTCTTCTGGGTTACCAGAAGCAGATAATTTTCTTCTTTTTGAAGCCATGGTGACGTCAGATTGGAGATGAATGATAGAAAAAAAGGATTGAATTATCCCTGCAGGTCTCTGAGAGCAGGGCCCCTGTTTGCCTTATTTCCTATTGTGTTTCGTATGCCCGCAGTGAAACAAGGGCTCTGTAGTTATTCTGGAATTAATGAATTGCATTTCTATCCATGTTTTTTTCTTTGTTGTTGTTCCCTTGTATAAAGTGCTGTGGCATCATAGTTCACAGCAACCTTAAACTCTTGGGCTCAGGTGGTCCTCTTGACTCAATGTCCTGAGTAGCTGGGACTACAGGTGCCCAACACAAGGCCTGGCTGGTTTTTCTATTTTTAGTAGAGACAGGGTTTTGGTTGCTTAGGGTGATCTCGAACTCCCTAGCTCAAGCAGTCCACCCACCTCAGCCTCCCAGAGTGCTAGGATTACAGGCATGAGCCACTGCACCCGGCCTACCCATGCCTTCGACAAACAAGTGCTGGACCTCAAATAATTTTCACTCTCTCCTGTTAAGTAGTCAAGTTCTAACTCGGTCTTGAACCCTACCAAATTCAAGGTTACCATGTGAATGCATCACTTGACTTCCAAATCAAAGAGAGCCCCCAATTTTATCCTGAGTTTTATATTCAGATATTATTTTTTTTTCTGAATCAAGGAGCAAATACCCCCAAAAAGGTATTTTTTTTAGAAATATAGTATCCTGGAAAATTCAGAGAATATGATGGTTGTCACTCTAATAGAGATATAAAGAAAGGCAGATTGGGTGGCATCATTTTGCTATATAGGTGATGGTAGGTGATGGAGGAAGGAACATTTTTGTTATTTTGACAAAGCAGGCTTTATCATTTTGGCAATGATGGAAATTGGTGAAGATCAGGTTGGAAGGTTCGTGTTTAATACATCAGAACACACTCCAAACTCTGCTATCTGTTAGTTAAACGGAAGTCTATACCTGAAATGCGTATATTCTTGTCCTTCTGAGTCAATCAGAATTCACAAAGATAAGATCCAGTGGTACTTTCTGAATCATCAAGGAAAGGTTAAATAATTTTCGTTCAGGGTCTCCTACCAAATTCAGCTCTTACTTCCCATTCTTTGAAAATTGGTTAGCTGCATATTGGATTTACCATCTCTCAGTTTTTCCATGAAAGTTGAGCACAGAGATTTTACTCTAAAATAAAATCACTGAAAGTAACCACCTCAGTCCCCCATCCCAGAACGCATGTCTGCCTCCCCTCCAGAACTGGTTTTAAGCTTTCCAAACAAGGTTGCCAAGTAAATTACAGAATGTCCAGCTAAATCTGATGCAGATAAACCACAGATGTATGTTTTGGTATAAGTATGTCCCATGCAATATTTGGGATATACTTATACTAAAAACTTATTCCTTGTTTCTCTGAAATTCTAATTTGGCTGAGCATCCTGTATCTGGTTTTGTTGTCTGCTGGTCTGCTAAATCTGGCAACACTATTTCCAGAGGGTTTGACTTGTAGCCAGGCTAAACCACATCTGAGGCCACCTGTTACAGAAAAATAAAGTTGGCAAGGAACATCTCATTCAAACCTCGAATTAATTGTTAGCATAATTGTTCTCCTTGTCATTGTTAAAAATGGGTTACATAGTTCTCAATAAAAGGCAAATCAAGGTGCCTCTCTATTGGTTTCTTTTTTTTTTTTTTTTGGTGGGGCTGGATTTGAACCCGCCACCTCCAGCATATAGGGCCGGCACCCTACTCTTTTGAGTCACAGGTGCCGCCTTATTGGTTTCTTTTTTAGATGAAGCAGACTTATGAAAGGAAAAAGCAGTCTAATTGCACTGTGGACATGTTGGCTGGATGGGAGTTGGGCACCACTGGGTTTGCAGATCCGTAAGCTGTGACCCAGCCAGCTTTGCACTAGACAGAGGGCATTAATCTGGTGACAGTTCCGCTCTCCTTATAATATCCAAGCTAATGATGTTTTCCTCCACATGGTAACATCTGGTCCCCATTACCAGCTAAACATCGCCTTTATAAAAGCTGGTGTTGAATCAGGCAGGTATGACCGCAGTGGCCAAAATAAAAATGGGACTTCTATATTTAACATGAGGGTTTCATAGTCCCTCCATATAACAGTTTTCATAAATCTTTTTTTTTTTTTAATCCCCCTTGAGTGTACTCGTGGTTGCCAGATCCCAACCTGGAGCCAATAGGGTGGCTGAATTCCAGGAAAGGGCACTTGAGAAAATGACAGCTGCCTTGTCTCGTATGAAGTTGATTCATTCAACAAATATTTGTTGAGCAAATGCTATGTATAAAACAGGGAAGGAGGAGTCACCCCTGCAAAAGGAAAATATGACTTGGTTCGTGTTCTCCAAGAAGTGAAAAATCTTGGGTGGGAGAGAGCAGCAATCCACAGAACTGAATCTGAGCAACACACAAGAAATAGAGACCAAGCGTTGTGAAGGGTCCCTGTGTCCATTTACGGAGATGAGAAGGGGCATGGCCTGAACATAGGTTAAGATTTTTTTTTTTTTGATAGGACAATCTTGGAAGACGGAGGCTTTCATAAACACCTTTGCATTTATTCATTTCCCTTTTCATGTATTTATCCATGTTTTTATTTTTATAATTGTTTCAGGTTAATTTGAGGGCACAAAGAATTAGGTTACAATGTTGGCATTTGTTAGGTAGCGTCCCTCTTATATGTGTGTCCCGCCCCCAAGAGTTGTGCCATACACCCTAACATGGTGCCCATTAAGTGGGAGCACACCCATCCCCCTCTCTCCTCCCCTCTCTCTGCTCCCTTGTTCCCCCGCACCCCCATCTTGAATTGAATTTTTTTCTCTTACGTGGGTATGTATTAGATGGTCTAGTGGCTTCATATGAGAATTGAACACATTGGATTCTTGCTTCTCCATTCTTGTGATACTTCACTAAGAAGAATGTGCTTCAACTCCATCCAGGTTAATACAAAAGATGTAAAGTCTCTGTCTTTTTTAATGGCTGAATAGTATTCCATGGTATACATATACCACGGCTTGTTAATCCATTCCTGGGTCAGTGGGCATTTAGGCTGTTTCCACAGTTTGGCAATTATAAATTGAGCTGTGATAAACAGTCTAGCGCAAATGTCCTTATGGTAAAATGATTTTTTTTTCTCAGTAGATATCCAGTAATAGGATTGCAGGATCAAATGGGAGGTCTAACTAGAGTTCTTTGAGGATTCTTCATACTTCCTTCCAAAAAGGCTGTATTAGTTTGCAGTCGCACTAGCAGGGTAAAAGTGTTCCCTTCTCTCCACATCCACACCAGCATCTGCAGCTTTGAGACTTTGTGATGTGGGTTAGTCTTACTGGGGTTAGGTGAAATCTCAGGGTGGTTTTGATTTGCATTTCTCTGATGATCAGGGATAATGAGCATTTTTTCAAATGTTTGTTAGCATAGGTCAAGATTTTAAACAGTTCAGAGGGTGGAATGGGTAGAGTACTGTTTTTAAGCTTTTTTTTTTCTTTTGAGACACAGTCTCATTTTGTCTCCCTCAGTAGAGTGCCGTAATCTCATGGCACAATTAAACCTATGGTTAAACTTCCATGGCACGCATAAATTACACTGATCAAGAAAAAGAGTAAAATAGCTGGGTGCCGTGCACTCTGGGAGGCTGAGGCAGGTGGACTGCTTGGATTGCTTGAGCTCCGGAGTTCGAGACTGGTTGGAGCAAGAGTGAGACCCCATCTCTAAAAATACAGCCAGATGTTGCAGCGAGCACCTATACTCCCAACTACTCAGGAAGCTGAGGCACAGGAATAGCTTGAGACCAAGAGTTTGAAGTTGCTGTGAGCAATGATGCCACAGCACTCTACCGAGGGTAATCAAGCGAGACTTTGTCTCACAGAAAAAGGAAAAAGAAAAAGTAAAATAAATAATATACTTACTGTGCTTTGATCTCCTTTTGAAAATAATTAAAATTAATGATCTTTTAAAATTTTCACGGGCTACCTAAGATCCTCTCATGGCACACTGGTTGAAAATCACTGGGTAGATGATGAAGAAAGCCCCGTGAACGGAATAGAATAAAAGAAAGCCTCCCTGTCTCCAGTAGTGAGGGAATGTCCCAGCAAAAGTGGTGAGCGAGGAGAAGCTTTGGAAGGACATGATCCAGGAGGCTTTGCACGCCGGGTTGAAAAACGCATGCACAATTCCTAGGCAAGCAGGCACTGAATGTTTGAGATAAGAATTAAAATGACCTGAACTGCCCAACCCCTGTGGAAAGTATATCTGTATAATTAACTCTTTATCCTTGGGGCCACAGTGTTGTAGGTCAAGAGACGTGTGAGTTACATACACTTCATGAGGCCCCAGACTCAAAACTAGTATGAATGAAATACAACTCACATGGCAGTAGTTAATGGCAGTAGAAGCATGCCTTTCACTCAAGGTGGTCATGTTTTTAGGCTACTTTTTTTATATCATGCAGCATGGAGTTGTTTCAGAGAAAAATAGTTATTATTCCTGGGTGCGTGTCCGCGATTGAGATGTGCAATTTTGAAAGGGGAATAATGGGACATTTTGCTACTAAGTCACCAATCAGTTCAATCAACCATCGAGGCTCTTGTTGTACTCAGAAGCCATCTGGGATGCTTTAGAAAATAGGATGATGCCATTCCCTTCCAGCGTCTGCTGATTTAGCTGCGGCTGTGAGACAAAGAATCTTCAACCGATCTGGGTTCTATACGGTACATATGTAGTGTATAAGAAGAAAATAGATTAACTAGAATATATTGTCAGTAATAGGAAATAAAATTAGATAATGGGATGAAAGCAAAATGAGGATCTTGAAACCCAGATAGAGATTGTTTATATATTCCTATAATTCATGGAGAGCCATGGTAGATTTTTTTAAAGATCTCTCTTCTTTATTAATATGGTAAAACATACACAATGTAAAATGTGCCACTTCAATGGTTTTTAAGGGTACAGTGTGACCGCACTGTTGTACAGCCATCACCACTATCCATTTCCAGAAGTTTTTCATCATCTTAAACTGAAACTCTGTACCCATCAAACACTAGCTCTGGGGTCTCCTCCCTCCCTGCCCCCTCCCCACCCCCCACCTCTGCCCTGGCAAGCACCATTCTGCTTTCTGTGTCTATGAATATAACTATTGTAGGAAGCTTATATCAGTGGAATTGGACAATATTTGTCCTTTCTTGTCTGGCTTCCTTTACTCAGCAATGGGAGATTTTTGAGCATGAGGATGACACAGCAAAAAAACAAAAACAAAAACAAAAAAAAGTGTGTTATGAAAAGTTACAGGAAAGTTAGTGTACTGGAGATTTGAAACCAGGGTCTGGGAGGCCCAACCAAAGTAATATCCTGGCCATGGATGTTCATATCACAATGATGCCCTAAATAAAGGGAACTGGAAAGGCAAGCCTAAGCTTTTGTTTTGTTTTTTAATAAAAACATGGCAGGATTTGGCAGTATAAACAGAAACAGAAACTATCACTGAGGCCAGGAGTTCTAGATCAGGCTGGACAACATAGCAAGATCCCATCTCTATAAAAAAAAAAATAAAAATAAAAAGTTAGCCAGGCATTGTAATGAGCACTTGTAGTCCCCCTACTTGGGAGGCTGAGGTAGGAGGATTATTTGAGCCCAGGAGTGAGGGTACAGTGAGCTATTATCACACTGTGCTCCAGCCTGGTGACTGAGACCGGTCTGAAAACAAAAATATAAAAATAGAAATAAATAAAATACAGGGTTCAGTAAAAGGATTCAGTGTCAAGGGGAAAGGGCTGTCTTAACCTGGATGTGGTACTTTGAGAATACAATGAGGCATTCATGTGGAAAGTCCCTAATTCAACTAAAAGTCAGGGTGGGGAGAAGATGGGCACTGTCCTTCGACACTCAATCCAGATGCCACCTCCCCTTGGGAAGTCCCTTCTTGCCTTTCCAGGTAAAGTCACATATTTTCTTTCCTTTTTCCTCCAAATCACTGTCTTTTTACCTTTGTTTTAGCAACTTTCTTGCTATTGAATTTATTTTTTGTTTTTACATTATCTCCAACCTGTCATAACCTGTGAACTTCTTTCGGACAGGGCCTGTACTTGATGTGGGGGTAACTTCTGGTTACCAAAGAGATGGGAATATTAATAATTTAACATTAAACTTGAAAAACCTCCAGAGGGGGGAGGGTTGTGCATGTTCTTACTGAAGATATATTCTACTGGGATGGAGATGTAGAGAAAAGAATTCTGAAAAAACAAGAGGAAGGTTTGAGAAAGGGACGACTATAGATTAATGTAAAAGAATCCACTAGCACTCTGAGGCCAAGGCAGGTGGATTGCTTGAGTTCAGGAGTTGGAGATCAGCCTGAGCAAAAGAGAACTCGTGTCTATTAAAAGTAAAAAAACCTAGCCCAGCTTGCTGGCAAGTGCCTGTGGTCCCAGTCACTCCAGAGGCTGAGATAAGAGGATGGCTTGAGCCCAGGAGTTTAAGGTTGCCATGAGCTATGAAGCCAGGGCTCTCTATCCAGGGCAACAGAGTGAGATTGTAAAAAAAAAAAAAAAAGAGAGAGAGAGAAAGAAAGAAAGAAAGAAAGAACATGTAAAAGAATCAGAAATCTAAAATGTCATAGGAATGCATTGAACACCATGCCTTTATTCATAAGTGTGTTGTATTTTCTTTCTAAGCGCAGAGTCTCCCAGAAAATCATTTCACCTTATCGATTTCCTCCCACTCCTAGATTACCCCTGCTCTGGAATGCTGGGCATGGTGTCTGGACTCATTTCTGACTCCCAGATCACAGCCTCGAACCAGGCGGACAGAAACTGGATGCCCGAGAACATTCGCCTGGTGACCAGTCGCTCCGGCTGGGCGCTGCCCCCCAGCCCGCACCCGTACAACAACGAGTGGCTGCAAGTGGACCTCGGGGAGGAGAAGATCGTCCGCGGCCTCATCATTCAGGGCGGGAAGCACCGCGAGAACAAGGTGTTCATGCGCAAGTTCAAGATCGGGTACAGCAACAACGGCTCGGACTGGAAGATGATCATGGATGACAGCAAACGCAAGGCCAAGGTGAGGCCGCGCTGCGCGGAAGGTGCTCCCAGCAGCCTAGACTTGAGTAGAGGTGTTTTCCTGAGGAAGTGCTGCTTTTGATTTCCTTCCAAACCGTGAGATCAGAGGACGTGTGTGATGGTGTCAGGAAGGCCCCTTCCCCCCAGCCCATCTACTGCGCGGAAAGTGATGTCTGGAATAACATGGGAAAAATTGCATTGCTGGTCTCCTTTCCCTCCGTGTGGGGATGGACAGACAGCTCAGCAGACAGACAGGGGACAGGGCAGCCCTGAGGGTGAAGGCCTGGCCTGAGCGCACAGCCCAGCAAGGCTTCAGACCCTCTCTACTAGTAATAGAAAAACCAGCCAGGCCTATGTGGCAGGAGCCTGTAGCCCCAGCTACTTGGAAGGCTGAGGCAAGGGGATGGCATGAGCCCAAGAGTTTGAGGTTGCTGAGAGGAGAGTTATGATGCCAGGAACCTCTACCCAGGATGAAAGAGTGAGACTCTTGTCTCAAAAAAAAAAAAATTATACCATATATTTTGGTGAATGTTGGAATATTTTTTTCTTTTCACTGGACTATGAAGAGAGGAGCTGCATTCTAAAAGTCTTCAATACATATGAAATACGCTTGAGTAGTATTCACAGCAGCTAAAAGGTGGAAGCCATCCGAGTGGATAGACAAAGGTGGCATGCTATTTTTGCCGTTTGGGTCCTCTCTTTCCCTCTCTCTCACCACCCCTCATTTAAGTGTTTGTGTTTGTGGATTGTCTGTCTGTTTGTTTTGAGACAAGGTCTTGCTCTGTCTTGCTCAGACTGGAGTGCAGTGGTGTAATCACAGCTCAATGCAACCTTGAACTACCCGGGCTCAAGCAATCCTCCTGCTTCGGTCTTCCCAGTAGCTAGGTGTACACATCACCAGAAACAGTTGTCTCCCTTTGTTGCTCAAGCAGGCCTCAAACTCCTGCCCTCAAGCACTCTTCCCGCCTCAGCCTCTCAAAGTGCTGGGATTACAGGCATGAGCATGTTTTTAAATTTTTAATTGGGGTAAAGTACACGTACTATAAAATCGATCCTCTCAACCTTTTTAACTGTCCAGTTCTCAGTTGTGTTAAGTATGGTCATGTTGTTGTGCAATCAATATCTAGAACTTTCTGCTATTGCAAACTGAAACTGGTTGATACCCACTGAGGAGCAACTCCCACTCAACAGCCCCAGGCTCTGGTGACCACCCTTCTGCTTTCTGTTCCTATGAATTCAGCTGCTTTAGGATCCTCATGTGGTATTTGTCCTTTCGTGACTGCTTTATGTCACTTTGCATAATGTCTTCAAGGACCATCTGTGTTGTAGCACGTGTTAGAATTCCCATGCTTTTCAAGGCCAGATAATATTCCCTTGTTTGCATAGGCCGCCATTTGTCTGTGCATTCTTCTTGTTCATGGACACTTGGGTTGCTTCCACCTTTGAGCTATTGTGACTATTTCTTAAGTATATTTAAATGCACTGAAGCCTTTTAGAATGCAGCTGGTCTCTTTGATAAGGCAGTGAAAAGAAAGAAATATTCCAACAGTCACCAAAATATATGGTATGTGGTTTTGTTTGTTTGTTTTTTAATGAGACTCTGTCACCCTGGGTAGAGTGCCCTTGTGTCATAGCTCACAGCAACCTCAAACTCTTAGACCCAAGCAATCCCTTGCCTCAGCCTCCTGAGTAGCTGGGACTATAGGCACCCACCTAGTTTTTATCTATTTTTAGTAGAGATGAGGTCTCACTCTTGCTCAGGCTAGTCTCGAACTCCTAAGCTCTGACAATTTACCTGCCTCACTCAGTCTACCAGAGTGCAAGGATGACAGGCGTGAGCCACTGTGCCCAGCCTATATAGTGTAATTTTTTTTACCAGTGGGATCTACCTTAGAGATTATGGTTTATTTAGGCTGATGGCAAAATCATTTGCATTTCCTGAGCACACAAAACCAATTTGGAAAGGATGTCCAGAGACTGTGCAGGGTGGCCCAGAAGCCAGTTTAGGATTCAGATAAGGAGCAATTCACCACAATCAGCAGTTTAGTCTCTATAGGCAGTGAGGGAATTGTATTGAGCTGATGATACCTCTCACACCAACACAGTTGGCCTTCCAGTCTTAGATATTCCATCCCTGCTTTGCCTTGGACCTACTCCTCTTGCAAAAAAGATTTTAGCTCATTTATTATCCTCACTCCCACTCTAAGGAAGTGTAGGAATACTCAGATGGTTTAAAATAGTGACTCAGGCCAGAGGCGTTACAGGCCTCCAGCTCCCACTCTGTCCAGATGTGGGGCTCCAAGGAGATAGCCCTGTCCCCCAAGGGCTGCAGGTCAGCCCCAGAGCAGCCGACCGCCCACAGGGCAGCAGGTGCAATGCTCTTGGAAAGGCATATGGGGGAATCTCTCCCTCTGGGTCTCGCCTCCTCCACTTGCTTTTCCTAAACCATTTTTCCCGTGTCCATTCATTTTCCCCTTCTACATCTGTCCCTCCTGTTTGAGGGAAAGAAAAAGTACCCCAGAAACCAGAGTTCCCTTCTGAGCTGATCTCGTCTGAGAGCAGCAAGTCTTTCCTCCCAGTGACTGCATGAGAAAGTGTGAATATGTTGCAAATCAACAACTTCCCGCTGCTGCCGCGGCAGCCTGTGCTGGTGTGACATGTTCTTCAACACTAGGGTTGGGAGAGAGAGAGAAAACAAATCGCCATATGCTTCTGATAGGGCGCATCGTCTGTTTCTCCCCCCTCTGTTGTCTGCAGTCAAGTCCAAAGCCATCACTGTATTGTGAATGCAGTAGAGAGCTCCCCGGGAAGCCTCCACACGTTTTCAGCTGTAACACACTACTCACTCCAAGACCGGTTGCCTGTGTTAGGGTTAATGCCTCAAATATGATCCGTTCCGTCATCATCATCTTCCTGTGACCCTGCAAGCCGTAAAGCTTCTAAATGGTTTACACAGAGCAGTGGTTCTCAATCTGCCTAATGCTGCAATGTATTTTCATTGTTCAAAAGGGGTCACAACCCACAGGTTGAGAACCGCTGCTATACAGCCTAATCCATGGTCCAAAACACACCTTTCTGCGGACGTAAAATCTCTAAGATGAGGAAGGAAACTGGTGAAACCTTTCCTTTTAGAGCAGCAGATTTTTTTTTTTAATTATACAGAGTGGCCATAAAGTTTGTGTGCAATTGAAAATAGCACGCCATTGAAAATTGCACGGGAACTTTATGGCCACCTTGGATAAGGATAGCTTAAAAAAGCCGTGTTTAATTTTACAAACAAAAGTTACCTGTTTAGAACCCCGAGTACCTTTTATGTAAAAGTAAAAAGAGAATTTGGTCTCCCCTATGGTCACTCCCTATCCCAAAATAGTGCGTGATGGACAAGCTCTATTGGGGTCTCTTAACTAGACTTTTCAGAAACAGAGAAAATCGAGACACCCAAAGCTCTCATCTTTTTAAAACATAATTAGCAACAGACCACAAAGA
Organism: Galago senegalensis; assembly: GCA_963575145.1. NCBI lineage: Eukaryota > Metazoa > Chordata > Mammalia > Primates > Galagidae > Galago > Galago senegalensis. The sequence continues at coordinate 27,584 of CAUYTI010102207.1, forward strand.
GAATTCATAAGCAAGCTTATGCTATCAAAGTTAGCCGAGGTCCATATAGGTTTTCATGGCTAATATTCTTCCCGGCTCACCACCGACAGCTCTCATAATGTATTTACTTTGCATTAATTCTTTGCGCAAGTTAAAATGAAGAGCCGAGCCTGGGATGCCATACATATAAATGCTTTTCTGCTGTGATCTTTGGAGCTATGTTAAATAGACAGCACTTGCATGTGCAGTAATGGTATTTTCATTATAATTAGTATCTTACTGACAACAACTTAATTGGGCCTAACAATAATATATGTCAAGTTCTCAATTACTGCCAGCAATTGCAGTTCTATCAGGAGTGCAGAACCCCAATAGTGAATTTACTCTTGATAAAAAAAAAAAAATAGAAGGATACTTTGATGGGAAGGGGCAGGTCTCCGTTAGCAATGCAGTTTGAAGTTCTTGGAGGCTTCTCTCACTTGGAAAAGGCCAGTTAAGTTCTCTCTAGAACTCAGAACCCCCAGGTTCTATTACAACCTACCCAACCTGTCTATGTCTTCACTCCACATGCTTCTATTATTATGTTGTTATGACATTTCCACCACTGAATGAGGTGATTTGGGCTGATTTATGATGTCTCCACCGAGCCACCCCATCTGATCTACCTGCTAGCCCAATTTGCAAGATAAATTAATGAAACTGAATGTATGGCTTTGGGCACAGATGGTCTTGGATCATGGTGTTTTCACCTGTAAAAAAGAGGGGACTCAACTAGATGATTTGGTGAAGGGCACCGGTTAAAACCACCTAAGTTTACCTGGCTCAGTGGCTCACACCTGTAATCCCAGCACTTTGGGAGGTCAAGGCAGGAGGACCACTTGAGGTCAGAAGTTCAAGACCAGCCTAAGCAACATCGTGAGACTCCCTCTTCTCTACAAAATATTATAAAAATCATAATTTAAAAAGCCAGGTATAGTGGCTGATGCCTGTAATCCTAGCACACTGGGAGGCCAAGGTAGGAGAATCACTTAAGCTCAGGAGTTCAGAATCAGTCTGAGGAAGGCTGAGACTCTATCTCTATCAAAAATAATAGAAAAAATTAGCCAGGCATAGTGGCACCCAGCTGTAGCACTAGTTACTGAGGAGGCTGAAGCAGGAGGATTGCTTGAACCTGGGAGTTTGAGGTTGCTGTGAGCTACATTGATGCCACTGCACTTAAGCTAGGACAACAGAGCAAGACTCTATTAAAAAAAAAAAAAGAAAGGAAGGAGAGAGAGAGAGAAAGAGAGAAAGAAAAAAAGAGAGAGAGTGGTATATGTACACCATGGAATACTATGCAGCCATTAAGAAGGATGGAGACTTTACATCCTTCATGTTCACATGGATGGAGCTGGAGAATGTTCTTCTGAGCAAAGTATCACGAGAATGGAGGAAAAAGTATCCAATG
>CAUYTI010102208.1:0-31737 GCA_963575145.1 Galago senegalensis
GGGTTATAGTTTTCCTATGAAAGCTATAAATTAGTTTTGTAGTAGGGTTGAGTACATTGGACACTTTTTCTTCCATTCTTGAGATACTTTGCTAAGAAGAATATTTTCCAGCTCCATCCATGTAAACATGAAGGAGGTAAATATTTTAATTAAAAATTAAATAAAAAAAATAAATAAGAGGTTGTAAATGTTGGGCTGTAGAGAGGTGGACGCAGGAAGCGTGGGCCCAAGAGAATGGATTCTGCCTTAGCTCCTGTCAAAACAGGAGGTTCAGTAAGGGAATCTGTCAAAAAAAAAAAAAAAGTGGGTAAGTGGAGCGAGTGAAAAGGCACATTTGGTTCTCGATTTCAAGTGAGAAAGATGTGAGCACGAGTCGCATCACAGTGCTTCTTGTTTCTGTAGCTGGAAAACAAACGTTTTTGTCGTTGTGAGACGACATCTTTGCTGCTATGTCTCCTTATGTTCTTCTGGTTAGAAATTTATGTTAGAAATAATCATAGAAAAAAATATATGTAACATGACTTGGAGCAGCTGTGACCTGATTAGTCCACAGCCTGTCACTAGCAGACATGCAATGTGATACAGGGAAACACAGGCGGGGGAGGGGGGTTTGGGGGAGTGCTCATTGACTGGAAAGAGAGGCTGCAGGAAATAACAGAATTGATTCTGACAAGCTGGATGCAGGAGCTGGAGAGAAGAGGACTGGCTGCAGCCGTCCCGGAGGAGACGCACATCATGAGAAAAACATCCTGGTTTCCATCCCTTTTTTTCCCCAGAAAGCCAGGCTTTGACATACGTCATCTATGATAGGAGTTGCTTGGAGCGGATGCCCTCGTCTGAGGTTTCTGGGCCCATGAAAGAAGAAGGAGAGCTGCCTGAGGCAGCTGGCCACGGGAGCCAGCAGGAGACAGACCCAAAGCCTCTGACGCCTTTGTCACCACGAATCAGGCACCAGTCATCCAGAGGCTGGCTGCGGTGAAGGTTGTGGGGTTTCAATGTTCAAGTGTCATTAGTGCATTTAATGCCTGTTAATTCCTATTAATGACGTGCTCTTTCCGAGGGGGTTTGTATTAGAGTGCCAGGAAATAGATTAGGCAGGACAAGTCTGTTGCATATTTCAAATGCTGTATTCCTAAGAGTGCTGGAAAGGGCTAGGGATTGTAAACATGCCAGAAAGGTATCACGCGAAATTAGTTGCTTGCACTACTTGTGAATTATGTCTTACGTGCATTTTGTATGCAATAATGGCTAATATTAGGCATGTGATTTTTTCCCCAGGGCTTTATGTGTTGTAACTGCTCTAGGAAATAGGTGCTGTATTTATCTCAGTTTCACAAATGCGGCACCTAAGGCACAGATAACAGATAAGCTGCCAAGGGAACATACATCAAAAGGATGGATTTGGATGCAGATGGTGGGCTCTAGAGCCCTTGCCTACACTGTTTTTTTTTTTTTTTTTTTGTGACAGAGGCCCACCATCTCACCCTGGTAGAGTGCTGTGGCATCACAGCTCACAGCAACCTCAAACTCTTGGGCTCAAGAGATCCTCTTGCCTCAGCCTCCCAAGTAGCTGGGACCACAGGCACTCGCCACAATGCCTGGCTATTTTCTTTTGTTGTTGTTGTTGTTGTTGTCTTGATGGACTGGGCCAGGTTCGAACCTGCCAGCCTTGGTATATGTAGCTGGTGCCATGATCACTGAGCTATGGGCGGCAAGCCCTCAACCGTGGCAGTAATTATTGCCTGTGTTGCATCGCAGTATCCGTACTTTATATTGTCTACTTTATCTCTTTTAATTTTTCTGAAACCACATGTTGTTATACTGGTTTTTGTTTATGAACAGTTTTTTTCTGATTTGATCTGAAGATCAAAAGATATACAGGTACCAAGATCAAGAGATATACAGGTATATCTCTCAACTTTTACTTCAGAGGCACTGGCCTCTTCTTACCTCTTTTCCAAACGTTTGGTCTTGAAACGCTGCTGATTTTCCTCGACAAATGATGTGTTTAGTGCTCTGTGTAATCTCTGATGGAGAGAACAGATAAATGGGCGAGATCATTAGAAACACACTGGTCAGGGGCCCAAGTACTACTGGAGATTTAACGATGTAGGATTTAACCATCATAAACCTTGGCTTCTTTAAACGAATTTTCAGGAATGCCCCCCCCCCAACAGATCACCATTCAGCCCCAAATCTCAAGAGCACAAGAATTCTAGTTATAGATTATTATTCTTGCTGGAGGAAAAAAAGGGATCTGATAGAAAGCTGAGAAATGCCCTATATGGTGACACACATCTGAAGTGGCACAATCATAACTAATGTTTAGCAAAAAGCCCCATACAATTTCTAGAGATAAATCAAAAACTGAAGCCTGAACTTCTAGACAGCCAAAAGGGAGAAGGGAAGGACTTGTGAATTAAACTAATCCTGTCAGCATACAGCAGAGAAGACGTATCTGGGAAAAAAGTGTTGTGTTGACGAAGTGAGGAGGTCAGCATGAGAACACCCAAGCCGGGTGGGACAGGCAGCCTCCCTGCCGGGAAGGGAGCAGTGGGAGGCAGGTGGGTGCCCAGCAGTGGGGAGGCCTGGGTGGCTCACTGGCTGCAGGTCAAGTGAAAGTACTCTTGGTTAGAGTTTGTCATCATTAAGGAGCCTTCTTACTATATTTTGCCTGTCCATGCCAATTTCCTTCAAGGAGAGATGTGCAGACAAGCCTGCTTGAATGGTCAGTCCACTCAACAGTGTCAGTTCTCCCAGTAAATCAGTGTGTTGGTGTCTGGCCTTCATGAAAGAACTGAGGCCCCGTGAGGCTTGACCTGGGTACCAGTGGGCCTCAAACCTCAGACCAGGAAAAGAACAGAGACAACACAAGCGAGTGAGGTTGCTTAAAAGGGTGTGGGGACTTGAAACCCATTGAGTGGCTTTCAATTTTGGCAAGAAAAGAATACAGGAAACAAAACGTTCACACCATTTTTTCAGATGGTCACTGTTAAGGGAAGCCTGGTTAAAAACAGTTCTTTTGCTTCTATCGTGAGCAGCAGTGGAGGGTTATAAGAAAGGAGGAGGCGTTGTGGGGTAGCTTGTGGGGGGCGTTGTGCTCCATCTTCTACATTGACAGTGTCTACAGCACCCTCGTGATCCTGGTAACTGACCACTTGTCAGTCTGACACAGGGCCCTGGAGCCTCCCATCCCTGGGAATTCTGCAGCTTAAAGATATTGGAGAAAGATGCCTGCGCCACTCACCTGACTGGTGTGCAGCCAGTACTGCAGCTTGGATTTGTTTTTGATCCGTGGTAGCAGCAGTCTGTACACGATGTGCTCCCCGATGGTTGTTAGGATGGAGAGACCAAAGCCAATGCACAGCAGCACGAAGAGTCCTGAGAAGTGTTTGATGCCCATCTGCAAAGTCTATGACAGAACAGGAGAGAAAATGCCACAAGTGTGGTGATCCACCTGGCTCAATGCTTGTTCACTTTTTTTGACTTAGATTCCATTTTTCTAGACCTAGGGGAAGTTGGAGCCCACTCCTCCCTGTGTGTTCTGTGAACTTCACAATAACGTGCTGTGAAAGGAATTCCGTCCGTCTGGGACTCAGGGCTGTGGAGGGGCAGGATCCTAGAGTGCTAGTCACATGCTGATCCCACAGTGGGAGCGGTCACTGCAGTTGTGCAGGGGTCCTGGGTCTGGACCACCCTCCAGTCTCAGAGAGAGATAGAGACAGGGAACTGAAATAATTTAATACACTAAAACATTCTATCAAGGAAAGAACCTTCCTCCGGGACAGAGAGTAAGTAGATTGAAAGGGAAAAGATGATGAGTTCAGTAGTTTTTTTTTTTTTTTTTTTGAGAAAGAGCCTCAAGCTGTCCCCCTGGGTAGAGTGCCGTGGCATTACAGCTCACAGCAACCTCCAATTCCTGGGCTCAAGCGAGTCTCTTGCCTCTGCCTCCCAAGTAGTTGGGACCACAGGCGCCCGCCACAACGCCCGGCTATTTTTTTTTTTTTGGTTGCAGCTGTCATTGTTGTTTGGCGGGTACGGGCTGGGGATTCGAACCCGCCACCTTAGGTATACGTGGCTGGTGCCTTAGCCCGATGAGCTATAGGCGCTGAGCCATGAGTTCAGTATTTATGGAATTTGAATCTGGCAGGGAACGTGGAGCTCATCTAGTTCAATGTTCTCATTTTACAGATGAGAAAACTGAGACCAGAGCGGGGTAGTAAACCCAGCCTGGGCACAATTAGGCAGCCATTGAGGAGAAAGAGAAGGAACCTAATATTCATTGCTTGCTTTTTGCCCGATGTTTTGCATTGAGATAGGTATACTAATTCCCCTGTTTTAGTTCTGTGTGACAGAGATGGTCTATAAATCCATCTTTGTTCAGCTTCAAGGGTTGGGCTCTCTCTGTTTTACAACAAAACAGCAGCAGTTACAGCAACCCCAACAGTTACGATAAGCATACAGTATGTGGCCCGCACTTTGCTGAGTGATTCACACATTGTTAAAGTTAATCACACAAAATGGGTCCTTCTTATCAAACCAGCCAAATCAGAGTCCAGGTGCCAGAGGACAAAAGCACACAGAATCTGCTCCAAGAAGTAAATGTTCCACAAGCCCAGCTGCTTACACTGCCTTTTATAACCTGAAACCAGTTTTATCTAACGGGTACTGAACAATCTGCTGGGAATCTAAGAGGAGTTGTACCTACCGCCATCACTTGGCCATCACTTGGCCTTCAGGGCTCGCCAGCTCCCCAGAACTTTACCAATGCCAATGAACTTGCTGTCAAAAACAATATGTAACATTTCTTCTTTTTATAAAACCACCACCTTTTCTCTATTCATCAGACATATCAAAGACCACCTGGTCTGTGTGTGTGCCCTGAATTGAAATTCTTGCTTAACAAAGTGTTTTAGATTTAGAGATTCATCTCTGTATCTTACTTGACTTCAACAATGTGCTAAGACCAGAAAACCTCATGTGTACTCTGAAGCAGGTATTATTCAGCCACTGATGTCAATAGCAAGAGTAAAAGCGGCAGGAGGAAAGAGCGCTATGTTGGGCATCTACCATGTACCGGCGTGTGCATCTCTTCTGCACATATGGGATGGAGGGAGAAGGAAGTTCTGTTTCCCCGTAAGCAGCTTCAGTCTCAGGAGAGAGCAAATGTGTGTGCTGCCTGTGTAGATTCACTTGATCCATGCTTCCAGGGTTTGGTAGAGAAGCTAGCACAAGTGATAATATGTACAAGGGAGGCAGAATGGGGAGGTGAAGTGGAGCCCTAAGCTGAGGTTAGCATGAGCAAAGGAGGAAAGGCACAAGTTGCCCAGACCATGGTATGGGGGCTTGTGAGATAGACTGCTGTGGCTTAGGGAGGGTGCCTGAGGCATGCGCAGTGCTATGGCTCGAAGGCATGTGTCCTTCCAAAGTTTATATGTGGGGTCCTAAACCCCAAGATGATGTGATTAGGAGGTTGGGCCCTCCTCCTCAGGAAGGGCTCTAGGAAGCAGCTAGCTCCTTCTGTTTCCCTTTTACCTTCCACCACGTGAGGTTACAGCAACAAGTTGCCAACTTGGAAGCAGAGACTGGGTTTGCAGTAAGACAGTAAACCTGCTGCCACTTAGATCTTACACTTTGAGCCTCCAGAACTGAGAAAGAAATTTCTGTTCTTTACAGAAATTTCTGTTCTTTACCTGTTCTCAGGTACTTTGTTACAGCAGCACGAGTGGAAGAAATGTGTGGTAGGAGAAACAGGGCAGCATAAGGCAAGTCCTTGGATGCGACTCCAAGGACACAGGTGTTGTCCCTGTGCTGGAGGCTTTTGTTCATCATTATTGTTGATAATTCTTACCACTTAATACACGTAAGGCACAGGTTGGAGCGCTTTATCAATGTAGCACCTTGCATCATCTTCACAACGACTTGTGTTGTAAATACTGGTGACGGTCTCCATTATAGGGGTGAAGAAACTTAGCCACAAAGAAGTTCAGTAACTTAGTCCCAGCTCGGATACAAACTCCTGCAGTCCATGTGCAGAGTCACACTCTTCCCTGCTTCATTTGTCCAACATGGGTGGATCCTCCCATCCTGTTTCAGGGGTTTTCCTTCTTTCATTCTCCCTACCTCTCCCCACCCCAATCCTGGAGAATGGTTCAGACACAGAGTACACAGGAAAGTCTGTCTGGGGGTCAGGACTCAGAGATTTTAGGCTTTGATGGATCCTGGGTGATAGAATCTCTTTTCCTCCATGACCATAGGCAGGCACTGGCTATGGGTCAAAACCAGTGTTAGGATCTATGGGGAGGAAAGACTAGAGCTGAAGAGGGGCTCAGGGCAGGCACTGGTGTAGGAGATGGAGGACAATGCTTATAGGAGCAGTCACCAGTTCTTGAGGGAGGAGTGGGACAATTTCCTGGCTGGCTTGGAGATTTTTCGTAGCCCAGAGACAAGCCCTTAAGCAACCACATGCGTTAATGAGAGAAGCTCCTTAGCAAGCAGGAGTTATACCTTGAACATCCTGGTGTATCAGGGTAGGAGTCAAGCCCATGGGAGAAAAGCTTGTGATGACCATTAAGCACATGATCCTTGTAGATGGCCCCCCCCATCTGTTGTATAACGTTTCAATAAAAGGCCATGGCAGAAGTTATTAGAGGCTTTTCTGCACCTATGGGAAGTCCACCTCTTCTAAGCATTATACTTCTAATCCATGTCTGGGCTGGTTCCTGTGTTGCAGTGACAGGGTGCCAAAGCAGCACTGACAAGAAAAAACGGGGTGCCTTAGCAGCACTGACACACTGGCTCAAGGAGACAGAGACACAGGCAGGAAAACTGGGCAGATGACCTGGAGATTCTCCGGGAAGCCCAGCTGTAGGGAACAGAGCAGGCTGATCTAGGAAAGGCTTTGGTGAGGAGGTTTACCGGGCCCCAAGGGCTACAGAAGTTCTAAAGCTTTTTCTGGGACATCTTTGCACAAGCAGTGACCAGTTATATAACCTTCCTATCCAGAAAGAACATACAAATGTGTTTGAAAATAGTCCTTGGTGCTAAGTGTACGGGAAATGGCTATTACAGAAGGATTCAAAGAGTTGCTGCTGCAGAGGAAGAACTGGGATAATTGACCTTGGACTTCAACATCATGAAACGTTCGGTAACACTCGAGGCATAAGGGCGTTTTTTTTTTTTTTTTTGAGATAGACTCTCACTCTGTTGCCCCCAGACTAAAGTGCTGTGGTGTCATAGTGCATAAGAACTGCAAACCCCTGAGCTCAAGCCATCTTCTTGCCTCAGCCTCCTGAGTAGCTGAGACTAAAAGCGCCCACCACAATGCCCAGCTCGTTTTTTTATTTTTAGTAGAGACTGGGTCTCACTCTTAGGCAATACAACTACCTCGGCCTCCTAGAGTGCTGGGATTTACACCACGCCTGGCCGGGGCACTGCTTTTTTTTTTTTTTCCCCAGTCATATTTATTTATTTTATTTTTTATTAAATCACAACTGTGTACATTTATGAGGTACAGTGTGCTGATTTGATATACAATGTGGAATGCTTGCATCAAACTGATTCACATAACCATCACCTCACTTATTTGTTGTGGTAAGACATTTATACTCTACTCTTCATGGTTTTGAAATGTGCCATTGCAGTGTGCACATTAGGTGAGGTCCCCACAAATACCTTCCCTCCTCCTGCCCTCTGCTCACCCCTCCACTGTCTCTCCTCTTCACTCCGTCTTTCTGGACTGCAGTTGTGTTTTATTATTCTCATGAATGTGTAGGTGATGATATATTGGTTTCATAATAGTATTGAGTACATTGGGTCCTTTTTTCCCCCCATTCTTGAGATACTTTACTAAAAAGAATGTGTTTCAGTTCCATCCAGGTAAACATAAAAGATGTGAAGTCTCCATCCTTATAAGGTAATGTCAAGATAAGGAAGAAATGTATAACTTACAGTGAGTCATCTTGCCTTTGAGCACATGGCTTCTCTGTTTCCTGGTGTATCACAATAATTAGTCTCATTTCCTCTGATTATCTCAATAAGAAATAGGCTGTATTTAGTTTAGACATTTCATTCTTTCAATTTATATTGTTTATACTCATACGCTAATAGACTGGTAGAACTAATTATTGTTTTTTTAATTGGGCGTTTAATGAATGCCAGTCACATATATTCATATTACACTCTTATAGTTAACCCCATAAGTTTTGTTATCCCCATTTCACTCTTGAGAAAACAGAGGTTCAAAGGTTGATTTCCTTACTCAAGTTCAAACAAACTAGGCTGTGGATCCAGGATGGTCTGTGTCACGGCACTTCTTCTCAAGCAAATATTATTTACAGGTATCCTTTGCTGTCTGAATTCTCACTGTCTATCCACTATAATAACCACCCCCAATTCTATTTAAACTTCACCATTGGAATTGAAAATCCACTATAATCTGCCTGTGAGCACAGTGATGTTGTGTCTGAGTCTGAGTGATAAGATGTATAGCTGCAGTTGCAATCCGGCTGTTCTTCCTCTAGGCTCATGTTGCTTAAATGTGCTGTGCATTAGAATCTGCATCTTCCCCACGCTAGCAGGTTGAAATATTTTCTCCAATACAATGGAACTCGCTCAACTTGATACTCATCTTTGGTCAGAGGGAGAAGGGGTGGAGGAATGAACAATCTATGTCAAATTTTTTAAATAAAGTTAAGTGGTGCAGGTAGGATAATTGCAGTTGTAAGCGATGTGAGTGGACACACACATTCAGAAATGCCATCACGAACCTGATCTCATACCATGAAGACCTGTGCAAATGAAAGCAAAGGAATGCAAACAAACATACGTTTTTGAGGTTTTTTTTTTTTAATCCCCTTCCTTCATCTGAAGCTTTGATAGCTCACAGTCACACACTTCCAGAGTCTCAAGTGCCACAGAGCAACGACCATCCCAGGATTTAGCCAGGGACAAATCTCAGGCACTTATGGCTTCATTCGGTCCTCCAGGAGCTTACTGTAGCACTGAGTCCCCAACCCCCAGGCTATGACTGGTACCTATCCATCCTGGTGGCCTGCTAGGAACCAGGCTGCACAGCAGGAGGTGAGGGAGTGGTGAAGTCACTGGAGATAGGGCGGACACCTCAACCTTGTTAAGAGAGAAAAATGTCTCAGGAGGAAAACACCTTCTTTTTCCTGTCATCTCGGTATTGGCAGCAGCGCCAGCTCATCTGCATGCAAGGCTTCCCAGGGATTAATCACCGCTCCTGAGATTTGTGTGTGAGGTCTGACTGGGCTCTGCTTGGACACCCTGCTCCTGCACTGTGCTCCCTGTCCCACACCCTGTTAGTATTCAGATCACAAATAACTGAGAATAATAAAAGTAAGGGGTAAATCAGTTTAATTAATTAACATAGTTAGTAATAGAGAAATAGTTCTGTTAGAAAGTGCAAGCCCAGCAGGAACTACGGTGTAAGGCTTTAGCTTCCCCGGTTAGACAGATGATTAAAACAGTGATGTGTGTAATAAAAATGGAACTAGCCCCGAGCTAGGGACTTCCACCGGTCCTCACTCTTGGAGGTGGACAGTCTCCTGGCCAGCTTCTTCAAAAACTTTCTTCCTGGCACTTGAGTCTTTATATTTTCCTCCTCCTCTCACCCCACCAGTCACTGGGAAAGAACACACAGTGTAGTTTGGGGCTGGTCCTTGACACCCATCCTCTCTATGCTTGGGCAACTATCTCTCATCCTTGGAACTGGTACTTAAATTGCTATATTAGCTCTGTTGTGCAGTCTTTTGAAAAGTTTAATTTATTTTTAAAACAAGAAAAGTATTTTAAAAAACGAAATGTGAATTTACCTGTAATTCTCTTACTATGAAAACAATTTCAATTTTCCATTTTCTCTTTTGACCTATGACTTATATACCTATATAGTTTCTAGAGGTATAAACATAGAATGTATCAGTTGTGTATTATGCTCTATTAAAAGCCTTGATGTTATTTTCTAAACTAATAAAATATTTTCTTAATATTAATTTCTAAAAATATGTTTTCCAAATCATTAATTACTTTACTGATTTTAATGGCCTAATACTATTACCTACAGTTTTTATCATAATTGATTTGATTGCTCCCAAATTTCCAGGTGTTAAAATGTTTTTTATGTTATAATTTATTGGCCAGGCAAGGTGGCTTACACCTGTAATCCTAGTACTCTGGGAGGCTGAAGTGGGTGGATTGCTTGAGCTTAGGAATTCAAGAGTAGCCTAACGTACTTAGAGACCCCCTCTCTAAAAATAGAATAACTGAGGCAAGACAATCACTTGAGCCCAAGAGTTTGAGGTTGCTGCAAGCTATGATGCTATGGCACTTTTCTCAGAATGCCAGAGTGAGACTCTGCCTCAAAGTAAACAATTATAATGTCTTATATATAATAAATGTTGCTGCAATAACTTCGTGTATGAAATTATAAAATATCATTTTTTTTTTTGAGACAGGGTCTCGCTCTGTTGCCTATGCTAAGGTGTAGTAATGTTATCATAGCTTACTGAAATCTCAAAGTTCTGGGCTCAAGCTATCCTGCCTGGGCCTGCCAAAGTGCTGAGATGGAGCCTATAGTTGTGAGCCATGGTGCCCAGCCAAGATATTATTTCTGATCATTTACTTGAGATATGGATATTGCAATGGGTATGGATGGCTAGTCAAAGGATATAACTGTTTTGATGACTCATAATGGGTGAAATAACCCTTAAAAGGGACAGAAAGCATTCTCAGTGCCACCAAAGATGCTGCAATACCTGGGAGGCATAAATCCTTGCCAACCTGATTCATTCATTAATCATTTTTTCCTGTTGTAAGCATTCTAATTTGTAGAATTATAAACATTGAATTAGCAAGGTTGAATATTTTTCCATCTTTGTTTTCCCTGCCTTGTATGAATCATATGTTTATTTTTTTGCATGTATATGTGCAAATTTATTCATATCAGACATGATGATGCTTTTTACTGAAAAGCTACTAACCCTCTTCCTAGCATGTTGTAAATGATTCTCCATTTTTACATTTCCCTGTTATCTCTGTTTTTGTTCGAGTTTATCATATAGGAGTTTGAAATTTTACATGGCTGTACTTATTATATATTCTTCCAATCTTTTGGTTGTTGGAAAGTATTGGTTGGGATAAATAGTTTGTGTCCAGTGCTGTAGTTTTTGAAAAATGATGAACACTTAGTCCATCTTCACTCTTGTGCTAAAGAGTAGAACGATGATAGCTTTCCTTCACTGATACTTTCAATTTTGTTCTAATACTTTAGAGGCTCTTTAGCCAATAAAAGACTGCTTCCATCCTAGGGTGGCCTGCATGCCTTTATGGTAATTCTGATTTTTATTTAAAAATCGTTCTATTTTTAAAATAGTGGCAAAATTTTAAAAAGCGTTATGAGAATAAGCACTGTGTAAAACCAACAACAACAAAATTAAGTTTGTGGGTCATTTGTGGGTCAGATTAAGCCTATGAGCTGTGAAATATTGTCCTCTGATCTACACAGCTTTTTTTTTTTTTTTTTTTTTTTTTTGAGACAGGAGCCTCAAGCTGTCCCCTGGGTTGAGTGGCATCACAGCTCACAGCAACCTCCAACTCCTGGGCTCAAGTGAGTCTCCTGCCTCAGCCTCCCGAGTAGCTGGGACCACAGGAGCCCACCACAATGCCTGGCTATTTTTTGGTTGCAGCCATCATTGTTGTTTGGCGGGCCGGGCTGGATTCGAACCCGCCACCTTGGGTGTACGTGGCTGGCGCCTTAGCCACTTGAGCCACAGGCGCTGAGCCTGATCTACACAGCTTTATTGCTACTGCTGTGTCCCGTTGGTTTTTGATTTTTTCATTATGAGTCAGCTAACTGTGTTAATGGTGACAAGATGCATGATTTATAATTTATAGCCACCAGCCACTGGGACAGGCATGATAGTCAGCTTAGCAGAAGTTCAGTTTCATCCTCTGTCTAGTGGCCTTGCTCCTGGACCCTGGTGATACCCGTTTTAACGACATCTGGGCCTCTTTCTTTTCAAATCATACAGAATAGATAAAACACCACAGTCACTCTAACTACCCATCTGCTTCCTCACAGAGAATCAGTAGCATAGTGAAGAATGGAATCTGTAATTTTTTTTTTTTTTTAATTTTCGGGAGGCTTTTCCTTGAAAATGTTTCTAAAGCATGATCGAAAATAAACCCACTGTGCTGAGGTCACATTTTTTTTCTTCTGTTGTCAAAAAGAGCGTCTCGCGGTCTGGGGACTGCAGCACGTGTTAGAGAGCAGGCAGGGTCCAGGGTCGGTTTCATAACAGCATATTGTTCCCCAGCGCTGTGGCCTCAGGGCATATCGGTTGCTGTTATCAGTTTGAATACTGTCACCTGTTTCTAAGGATGAGTTGAAAATGGAAGATGATTGAAAACTGCCTTGCCTAACGTATTTGTTTCTTTGCAATGCCTGGAGCGAACGAGGTGGGGACTGTCTGACAAGCAATTCACCTCCTCACCTCAGTTTCCTCTGTTTTGAAAATGGACGGTTGGTTTGGTTACATTAATAAGACCATCAGAAATAATTTGAGACAAATAAATATAGGACCCACAAAAATAGGGGGATTGCAGTGAGGTAGAAACAAAGCTAAGGGTTCAGGGTCAGAAAGCCCAGTTCAAATCCTTGCTTTGCCACTTACCAGCTGGGTGACTTTGGAGAAGACTCATCTCTCTATGGCATCGTCTGCAAAGCTGAAATGACAGCACCCACCTCACAGTGTTGGTGTCAAGATTAAATGATATAACAGAAGTTACATCAAAAGATATGGGACAATTGCTCAATAAATGCTAACTCTTATCTTCACCTCAAGGAATTGCACAGAACTATGCAACTGGCAAGTAACTGAGAGAAAAAAACAAAGCATTTTAACTTGGAAGCAAAGGTGATTCCCTTCCACCCCAATATCCACAGTCAGATCTTTCCAGTGCTACAGCCAGAAATAGGCTCTTAGTTCAAGATCACTGCCACAAAACCTTGGGTAGCTATAGCAGATAGGCTGACTGAGCAATTAGTTTTTAATTCCAGTCACTCTAGAAGCTGAAATATTTTTCCTTTGTTAAATTTGAACACGTAATACGACATGTTTCAAACCCTTGCTCATAATTTTCACATTTCCATATTTTAATGTGCATATTTCAGGAAATATAAATAATGTCTCTTTTTAAGAGCTCCTCTTGGCTACACTCCCTTTTCTCATGTACAATTTCCTCCACAAAGTGCAATAAATTGCACTAGAAATGAGAATGTCTCTCTCTGTTAACCTTTCTCTAGTTCTCCAGTCAAGAAGTCTATGGTCCCCTCTATGAGCGAGGGTGCCTGGAGGACCTTGGTGTTGTTCCCATTGTTATCTTTCTGGGCTAGGATTACACACCAATGTCCAGTTTTTAGGATGGGTATGGCTAAAAACTGAGGCCACAAAAGGAACCAGTGGGCTTCACGTGTCCTTTAAATATTGATGTTGTCAAAGGGGAGGAAGGGGAAAGGGCAGGGAATTCACAGAATAAACATAGTATTTGAGGCACTGTGTGTGATTTATAATTTTGAATCCTCAAAATAGCCCTGGGATGGATCCTCTTTTTAATTAGGTGGAAAGGCACAGAGAAGTAAGCTAAGTAAGTCACTCACGCTCACACAGCTGAAAGGAAGTGGCTGTGATAACCCAGTTGTAAGTACTGAAGCCAAACTCCAGTGTGTCTGAATCTTTGAACTATGTTACCCTGGTTAACTACCTTACATAGGTTAGCTATGTTCACCCTATAGAGCTCTAATTCCCATTACTACATCACTACAGGGTTGGGAGTGTTTACTGATTGTTAATCCTTTAGGACTGTAAAGGAATTAAAGGGATAAAGACTCATATTGTTTGTGTTTCCTAAGTAATCTCTTATATAAAAAACTGTGGTGGGGTGCCTTGGTAGAAGAGTGCCCTGCAGTGAATAAATGTGTGGTTTTATTATTCCTTTTTAATGGTCAGGGTTGGTTGCCAGATTCTTCAAAATATTACTGATTTTGTCTCAAGAAAAATCACCTGCGTGGCATATCCCTTGTTTAAGTGTGGGGACAGTATGACTCACTGTCTTGGTGTTTGGAGAGCCTTATGCCCCTCATATGAGTAGTGATCCTTTGTGAGATAGAGATGGGTGCAAAGTGGTGGACTCTGGGACCAATTCTCCCCCTGCTCTTCCAAGGACTACTCTTGAGAACTGACTGTAGTGTGTGGGGCTTCAGAGAGCTGGTAGCATTTGGAGTGCAGGCAGTCATATATGCACTGGTAAACTAATTTTTCAAAACAAAACAAAACAAAAGCTTGTGTTCTTTTCCTGCCGTGGCTAACCTGAAACTACTATAACATGACACAAATCAGTGGGGAGAGACGGGTAGATGTTGAATCTCGTCTAGACCTGGCAGGCTTCAGCACACCCCTCCGTGGGGTTTGGCAGGGTAGGAAGGACTCTGGGCTGAACGTGCATTAGGAACTGAGCTGCACTGCTCCAGCTTCCCTGCTAGACCCAGGATTTGATTTTCAAAATCTAGCTTAACTAGTGTCCCCAGCACTCATGTCTGCTGTAGAGACGTGCTTGTGGGTATCTGCATGTCTGAGTCCCAGGAGCAACGCCACCTCTGCCTGATCTGAAGTACTTCCACCCCGCGGGAAGACTGACTCTGAATGTGTCCCCTCCCTCCTCCTGGGTGGGGCTCAGTGCTGGAGGTGAAAGCATTTTCTGGGACAGCCACTGTCCTCTTTGATTGGAAGTCCCCTTTGCTGAAATTAATACTATAATGGGCCACCAATTCTGAAAACCCAGGGCCACTAAGACTGATTGTTGGGTTGGGCACTTAGTCTAGGCTGAGTCTCTAGTTACTGTTGTCCAGCTAGTTACTGTTCAGGAGGGAGCTGGAGCAATGAGATGGAGGAGGCAGCACGGACTCCTACCCTTAGACATGCTCAGAGATTTCTGGGCGCATTACTGAGAATCGTGCTGTGAGCTGGGAAAGGCAAAGAAGGACCTCTGATCCTGGTGAGATGTGCTGAAAAGCCCCTCAGCAGGAGCACTTTGGCCAGTCTGCCAAAGACATCTAACAACCAAATCAACCCCCTCACAACCAAATGAAAGGGGTTCATTCTGCACCCCTGAAAACTGTAAATGTCCTCCCATAGACAAAATGATGAGAAATAAAGGCAAAGATGTATATTTTCTTATTTTTGAACTTAAACATTTTTTCTAGTTGTTTCTGAATCAAAACACAGAAAACATATTTATCAGAGCCGTTTCCTTTTCTTTCACCACCGTGCTCCTCCGTCTCGCCCTTGCCTGCTTCAGTCTGTGGCCTCTCATCACTGGGAGAAGAAGAATTAGTAACACTGAACGGGCAACGAAACCTGTGCTAGAAAATGTGGCTTCGCAAAGAGAAATGCGTCAACAGTCAGAGAGTTGCTGGATGTCTTGAGCAAATCTTGAAGTTAAGAAGAAAGCAAAGTTGTTGGGTGGCATGCTGAAGAAAAAGGCTTACTCGCTTACTACCAGCTTCTTGTGGATCTCCATTTTTCGGACCACATCGCTGAATTCCTCAAAGGATATTCTCCCGTCGCCATCCCTGTCCAGGGTGATGATGGTTTTGTCGACCAGCTGTTGTAACTCCCAGTCCTTCACGTTGTTTCCCACCATCATCTTCAGCACCTGGAACAGCTCCCCGTTGGAAATGTAGCCGTCTTTATCCATGTCGTAGATGCTGAAAGCGAACCGCAGCTTCTGCTCCTCGTTTCCTGTGAGGCTGAACTGGGAGGTCCCCAGGATGAATTCGTGGAAGTCCACTTCTCCGTTGCCGTCAATGTCAAAGACGTCGATCACTCGCCGCACCAGCGGGTTCTGCTGCAGCTCGGGCATGGACATGAACTCCTCCACGCTCAGAGAGCCCGATTTGTCCACGTCCAGCTTCCTAAAGCTCTTGCTCAGCCTTTTAATTTCATCGCTGTCAAAGTGGGGGAATATCTCCGTCGGGTAACTGGCCTCGTTTCCCATCCTGGCCACCTGGGTAACCGGGTGGCGGCGGAGGGGCTCGCGCTGAGACGGTTGCGCCCTGGTGGGTGGGGGGCTCGCGAGACACCCCCGGGATGAGAAAGTGGGGAGAGGAGCGCAGGGGGTGCTGGGTGAGGGTACGGGAGAGAGAATGGGAGGGGGGATAAGAGCGGAGGGCACAGGGCGGGGAGGAGGAGCAGAGCGCCGGCCAAGCCCAGGAGAGGCAGAGGAGGAGTGCCAGGCTACCTAACCTCCTCTTTTCTCAAACCTTTTCTATTTCTCAAAACCCTTGTAGCTTTTAATAATCACTCCTGTTCCCTTCGAAATTATTTTATCTTCTCATTTCCTGACTGTTTTTTTTTTCCTCCTAAGGAAATAAACCCCAGGGAGGCAGGGGACACATCTGCGTTATTCCCTGCAGGATCCTGGCAGCACAGTGTGACAAACAGCGTGTATCAAATAAACAAGTAAGCGTCCAATGACTGACCTCAAACCAAGGACTCCTTATGTTAGCGGTACAGGCCTAGTGTTAGGACTAAATGAGAGGATATGTCAAAATATTGAAGTTATATCTATTTCCCGGACTTCTCTCGGAGGGGAAGCCGGGACTGACATCTGTACCTTTTCTGGGACATGGGGTTCAGAGTTTTTGTAAGAGACCACCCAGACAGCACCGAAAATTTCTTACTTGGGTCATCTACAGACATGAAAGTATTCCTGAACTTGGAGCACTTTTTCAGGAGACACACGTCCCAAGAACATAGCCTGTCTTATTCTATCACTTAGACTCCACCATCTCCCTTGGAGTCTGCATCTTTCCTTGTTTGGTGCCTGGCGGCTGTCCTGCAGAACATTTGGGGGATGGCGCAGGGTGCCCAGGGAAGCCTTTTGTGTGTGTTGAGCGTGACACTAGCCTCTGGTCTATCCCCCTGTCCCCTTTTGTTTCAACTAGACTTGTTCCTTTGGTTGAGATTAATCTCATGCGTCCCTTCCTTTAGGAGCTCATCAGCTCATCAATTACTGCAAATACATAAGAGGGAAATAGGGCTCCAGAGCAATAAGGTTCAAAGAGGGGGGAGGGAGAGCCCCAGGCCACTGAGTCACACTCCTTCACTTTAAAAAATGTCAGCAAGTTCCCTGTTCTTTAGTTCAGCCAAAAGATCAGTCTCAAGATTACCATACTGAAACTGGCACGATAAGCCGCGGGATACTTTTATTACTTGATATGGCTGTTTTATTTTCCTTTATGAACAAATGATAATCCATGGATATTTTTTAAAGGTGATCATGAGTATTACATAAATAATGCCCAGCCAGACTGTGATATTATACCAGGAAAATGTTTTCTCTTATTTTGTCTTATTTGCTTGATTTCCAGTTACTGTTCCCCCCCCCCAATTCCAGCTACAAACAGGGTGCTGTTTGAGTACTAATGTATTGAATTTGCAATGTTAAAATCACCTTAAATTATATGACAAGATGCCTGAAATCATCTAGTATCCAAATACTACCAACCACTCTGGTCTATGTTTTTTCTAGAGCACAAAGATCTTCCTAGACTCTGGAAGGAGATGCTCAGGACCTGGAGGTGCTGTTCTGAGCAGTCGGAAGCCTTAGGAGCAGGGACAGGACTCTATCCTCTGGACACACCAAGGGGGCGTGGAATCTCTAGAATGGCATTATTGGCCTAATTTTGTGTCTTTGACCACAATGTAATCTAGATTTTTTTTACTGAAAGAAAGAGAACCCACCTCTAAGAAGCTTATCAACAAAGACAATTTGTTGGAAGAATCAAAAGAAGATCTGAATAACCCAGTGTTAGGAAGGGTGAGGATCACACTGGGTTTAAGGAACAGTTGGAACCAAGGCCTCAGGACCAGTTACAGATTGTGCGGGGTCCAGTGTTAAATGAAAAACCAGAACTCCTCACTCAAAAATTATTAAGAATTTCAAGATGGTCACAACAGAGCATTAAACCAAGTACAGGACCCTGGGTGACTGCATGGCACATGCCCCTGAAACTGCTGGCCCTGCGTGGACTTGGGCCCATTGACCTCTGGGCATCAATCAGCTCGCTTCTCCACATGCTCTTGCATGGCAGAGGACAGGACCACTTACAGACTCCAAGTTAGTACTTTGGGGGTTTATCAGCAGAAAAGATTGACTTTCTCCTGGTAGATAGATGCCCACAAATCCCAAGGACAGGCTCTAATTGGGTTGAATTCCCACCCCTGAGCCATTAGACACATGGAAGCTTACACTTGAACCTCATGGCTGGAGCTGGGGTGAGAGGGAGCACTGGGTAGGAAGAGCAGGTACCAAAAGAGGCACATGCTGCTTCTTTAAGTAGGGGTGATGCTGGGCAGACAGTGCAGTAGCTGGACATTAGATGTGTCCCTTAGGGCTGACTCCATGGGAGGGAGGAGGCATTTAGCCTGATGAGCCCCCCTCAATTTTGCCAACTGAACAGGCCACAGAATTTGCTACAGCTGTAGGCCTCCACTAGATCATTCATTTCTTCTTCATATTTGTATTTATTAAAATATCCCTTTACCTCTGTGTAGAGAGAATCACTATCTCGCTTTCAGGCACTTTCATGACTTTTACAGAGTGTAGGTTGCAACATATTAGTTAGTGGGTAGCAAAGTTAATTTAGTGGGTTATAAGCAACATTAAAAAAATGGATTAGCATATCATTGAACAAAAAAGTCATCTGTAAGGGGAAGTAGTATATTACTTCATGACATTATTTTAGTTAAAATACTACTAAATATAGTGTATATAAGATAAAGGAATACCAGGTAGGTCTGGGTTTGTAATATGATACATTTTTGTGCTATGGAATATGGTAGAAAAGAAAAAACAGTCTGAAAGATATTATGGAACTCAGTGTTTAGAATCTAGTATTATAGGCTCATGCCATGAGAATAATTCAAAGACGAAAACATTTTGATCCTAGCTAATTCTTTCCGAGATTAGCATCTGTATGTGAGATAAATTAGGTGGATCTTCTAACAATCAACAGCCATAGTGTCCAATAAAAATATAATATTAATTATACTATATGTAATTTAAAATTTTTTAGTACCAGTATTAAAAAGCAAAAAGTGAAATTAAATTTAATAAAATGTTTAACCACAAATATCCAGTGTTATCATTTCAACATGTCATCACTGTTACAATTAATTAATGAATTATTTTACTGTTTTTGGTACTAAGTGTATATTTTATATTACAGCTCATCTCAGTTAGGACTCATAACTCAGTTAGCACTCAGTTCTGAGTGCTCAATAGCTATATCTGACATATTGGACACCACAGATTTTGACAGTTTAAGGGAAAAGAAAAGGCTAATATTTGATGATTGGGTTATTATCTGAGCTGAATTAATTAGATTTGAAAGAACCATGATGGGGTGAAAAGAATTTAGAATCAAGCAAACCAACATCAAATCTTATTTTTTAAATTTTTTTGAGACAGAGTCTTACTATGTTGCCCTTGGTAGAGTGCTATGGCTCATAGCTCACAGCAATCTCAAACTCTTGGGCTTAAGCAATTCTCTTGCCTTAGCCTCCCATGGAACTGGGACTACAGGCATCCTCCACAATGCTCAGCTATTTTTTGGTTGTAGTTGATATTGTTGTTTGGCAGGCCTGGGCTGGATTTGAATCCGCCAGCTTCTGTGTATGCAGCTGGTGCCCTAACCACTGAGTGATAGGTGCCAAGCCCCTTTTTTAAAAGTTTAAAAAAAATTTTGTTTTATTTTTTTGAGACAGTCTCACTCTGTCACTCTGGGTAGAATGCCATGTCATAGCTCACAGTAACCTTTAACTCCTAGGTTTGAGCGATCCTCTTGCCTCAGCCCCTGAGTAGCTGGGACTACAGGTGCCCACCACAATGCCTGGCTAGTTTTTCTATTTTTAGTAGAGACATGGTCTCCCTTTGCTCAGGCTAGTCTCCAACTCCTCAGCTCAGGCAACCCACGCACCTTGGCCTCCCAGAGTGCTAGGATTACAGGTGTGAGACACCACCTCCCCTCAAATATTAACTGTCTACTTAGTAGCAGTAGAACTTTGCACAAGTTGCTTGATGTCAGTTTTCCCATCTGAACAAATGGGGCTAATAATACATATTTTGTACAATTTTATTTATTTATATTTTTGCTGCAATTTGCTGCAATTTGGCCAGGGCTGGGTTTGAACCTGCTACTCTCGGTATATGGGGCCAGCACCCTATCCACTGAGCCACAGAGCCGCCCCAGTTCTAGTTCTTGACACTAGCCTGCTGATGGAGCCTTATGAGCTTTGCATTAAATCTCACACCCTTTCACTGCACTTGGAAATACACATAATTACAGATTTTCTGTGGCAGAGTAGGGGGCCAGTTCCCCAAACTTGACAACATATGCAAAACAGATGGCAACATTCTCGAGCTGTTCTCCTAAGTGGCTGCTTATCATGGAATGACAGAGGGAGAAAAGCTTGTTTTCCCAAAACAGTTCCCACTTTTACCACAATGCTTTCCAAACTATCTAGTACGCACACTCTATTTCTGGCCTGTGCCTCTAGCTCTTTTCCTTGCTAATCTATATGCAGAAGCTGATAATGCTCCAAGGATCTGATTCAGATGGCCATCTGGTGCACTGGGACAATGAGCTTTATAGGTACAATGGGCCCAGGAACTGTTTGCTAAGGAAATGAAAACTCGATTCCAGGAAATCTCTAGTTGCGCCACAAAGATACCTGGACCAAGGCCACCTGCCTGTTTCTGATCTCTCAAGCCCAGATATGCAGCCTAGGAAAGAAAACACCATACCTGTAACTGGTGTGTAACAAACAGAACCGTCTTGGACTTGAGGTGCTTCCGGATAGCACTGTTGAAGATGTGGTTGCCCACATGGGCATCTAAGGCACTGAGGGGGTCATCCAGGATATAGATGCTCCTGTCACTATACAAGGCCCGGGCGAGGCTGATCCTCTGACGCTGCCCACCACTCAGGTTGGCTCCTCGCTCTCCAATCTGCAGAAGCCCAGCAGCACAGTAAGCCCCCAGCTCAACTATGGAACAGGGTGCAGGAGCCATCCAGGCACCCCACCTCTCTCCCACCCAAACCAGCTCCTTGTCTTAAATTTCTCACAGATGAACTGGCACTGTGATCCTTCCAGGAACTGAGGGAATTGGCCCAAATGCCTCCTCCTCTTCTACAATTATGGGGGACCAATCAATTCTACAACCAGCCTTGCTAGTCCTCATCCCCAGGGACTGCCCCTCCAACCTCTTCTCCACAGGGCAGAAAGATCTTTCCAAAACACAAAGGTGACCAGGTCCCAACCTTGCCTAACTCTTCAGGGGTCCCCAAGGATGGAATCCAAATACCCAAACTTGGCATACAAAGCAGCCCTTGTACCACCCAGCACCCCTCCACAACTTCCAACCTCCACAGCCCCATCCCCTGCCACACCCTGGGGTCCGAGCCATTTCAGACTATGTGCTTGGGTGAACAGAGACGACAGCGTCATGCCCTTGCCTGTGGTGTGTCTCCTCAGTTTCTGACATCGTCCCCTCTGAAATTTCCCCCAATTTCTCCACTAACTCCCAAAAGAAAAGAGGCTTTTCCATTTTGTGCCTCTCTGTTGAGTGTCTCATCCTCTCAACTGCATGCTCCTTGAGGGTGCAGGCTATCCTCACATCCCTCTATGCCCTCAGGGCTGAGTACTTCCTGCACATGTCTCTGGCACCTCAGAACAAGCACCTGATAAATGTCCCTAAATGAACAAATGAGTAAATCCTCAAATGGTAATGGCCTTTGTATTTTGGAAAAATCTTGCCTTTAATTGAATTTTTAAAAATTCAATGAATTCAGAGGTCTTCAAACTTGACATTCCATTAGAATTACCTGCAGGGTTTGTGAAAATAGATTGTTAGTCTCCACCCTTCGAGTTTCTGATTCAACGGGTGTGGGGTGCAGTCTAAGAATCTTCATTTCTAAGAAGTTCCCAGGTAATGCTGATGCTGATGATCTGGGGACCACGATCTGAGAACCTCTCAACTCATTAAGCCATTTACCAAATCTGCTTTGAGAGATTTAGCTACTATCAATTGAATAAAGGTGCCCATCCCCCAAACCTCCAGGCCAGCTCATGGGAGATGAGCTAGCACAGACCAGTACAAATACTGCCTCTGGAGACTGCTACCAGGCAGAGAACCAAAGAAGGGAGGGTTTGTTCTGAGGGTCTTTGTTTCTGATGGGAGAGGCTGCCTATGGACTCTGTGGGTAAGGAGGCTGCCAAAATGAACTTCAGAGAAGAAGCTCGACACAAACATGCTTGACTTGTGGTTTCATCTTGAGTAAAAACATTAACTTTGAATCAACAATGAGATTTTGCTGAAGTATGTATATACTTAAAAACAGTAGTGCTAAGGTCCTTGCCCTAGAAAATGAATGCTTTTCTAACACAAAGGCCCAATGAAAGCAGAACTCCCTGTTACGTTCCTCCCTGAAGCATTTAAGATGCGTTTCTAGGAGGTGGCTCTGGCCCAGCCCTCCCACTCATCCCCAGAGCCTTCCCTGCTAAACTCACTGCCCTGTCAGGACATAAGGCCTGTACCTCAGTCAGGTCGCTGTTGGGGAGGATGGCCAGGTCAGGCCTCAGGCAGCAGCTATTCAGCACAGAGTTGTATCTGGAAGACACAAAGAGACAGTGTCAGGGACATAGCTGGAGTAAAGCCCAGACTCGGGCTGCCTTGCATCTCACGTGGCCAAGATGGAAACCAAGCATTCCTTGCCTTTCTTCATCAAATTCCTTCCCAAAGAGGATGTTGTCTCTCAGAGTGGCATTCAGGATCCAGGCCTGCTGGGCCACATAAGCGAAGGTTCCACTGATTGCAATGCTGCCTTCTAGAAGTGTCATCTAGGGAGACAGATACCATCCAATGGCATCATAACTTAAAATCATCACTCTAAGCCAACAACCTCCCCCCATTCTACAATGGAATCTATAAGTTTTGGCCATTTCATTAGATGCTTTTTGGACCCAAATCCAAACTCTACCTTTGTTCCAAAGATAGCTACAGCAGCAAAGAAAATCAAAGTCCTCCTTGCTTATGTGATGGGAGCCCAGCATAACCCATGACATGAATGAACATATCACTCAGCAACCCATCTGCTATTTGACACTCTTTCTTCCTAATTGCCAACTGTTTAATTAGGGAAAGCAAGCACAAGCAAGAAGGTCCTTTCAGAATCCCCAGGAGAGGACGCCACAAGGATTTGCAGCTTATTCTTTGTTTAAGATGAGGGAAGGCCAACTCATCTACAGAATTAATCCAAGATGCTGGCTAGACCAGCTGCTTCTATAAAACGAGGACCAAAGGGGGAAAAATTCCAGGTTAGACATCAACTAGTATCACACAGTATCCATATAATGTTAATGGACCTTCTCAGCCAACATGAAGGTGCGCAAATGAGCCCTGTGCTTTCTGTTCTCAGTCAGAGTGATTGACATTAAACTGATCCATCCATTTCATCTTCTTTCATGATATCTTTGGGGATGGACAGTAGACACCTGTCTTGAGTTATGGATGCTCTGACTTTGAAGCAGTTTTGTTAACCAGCCCGTGTAGTCCTCATACATATAGGGATACCTTCTCAGAAACCACCACACAGTGTATATACACAGGCACACCTCACCACCCGTGATGTGGTATGTACTTTTTTTTTTTTTAATTGTTTGGGGTTCATTGAGGGCACAAAGATTAGGTTAAACTGATTGCATTTGTTGGGTAAACTCCCTCTTATAATTGTGTCTCGCCAAGAGGTACGCCATACACTGTAACCCCTATCCCCCTTCCACCACCCCTCTCCCCACTCCCTCGTTCCCCTGCCCCCCACCTCGAATTGATTTGAGTTTTTCTCTTATGAAGGTGTGTATTAGATAGTCTACTGGCTTCATATTAGAACTGAGGACACTGGATTCTTGCTTCTCCATTCTTGTCATTCTTTACAAAGAAGAATGTGTTCCACCTCTATCCAGGTTAATACAAAAGACGTAAAGTCTCCATCTTTTTTAGTGGCGTAATAGTGTACATATACCCATGGTGTACATATACCCCAACTTGTTAATCCATTCCTGGGTTGGTGGGCATTTAGGCTGTTTCCACATTTTGGTGATTGCAAATTGAGCTGCGATAATGTCTAGTGTAACATGGTAGGCACTTTGAAGTGTTCAGAAACCCATGGAGGGTCTACTGTGGGGACCCAACTCTAGCTGCTGTGCCACAAACACTCCACATGGCACCACTGCTAACAAATAAAGTCTAAGGACACAAGGAAGACCAGAATTACCACCTCCCTGTCAGACAGGGCTGCCAGGATTTGATCCAGAAGCAAAGCCCCACTCAGTTTTCAACCTAACTGCCACCCAGCCTAGCCATTCCCTGGGAAAGGAACATTTTTACCAGACTGCTGAGTAGCATTCAGGAACTTTTTCTTACTCTCCCTACCCCATCTCTCTCCCTCCTCACTGGCCCTCAAATCCAGCTGATTATCAGAATTACCTAGGAAGTTTTTTGCTTTTTACAAAACCAAATGGCTGGGCCCAACCACTGGAGTGTGTCATAAAGCAGAAGTGGGCATAGGGTGGGGACTGCCACTCAGTGGCCAGAATGTAGCCTTCCCCTGAATGCCCTGGGAACCACTCTTAAGGAGAACCACAACTCACCAACTATAACAGCGGAAGCCACAAAAGACAAGAAAATATCCCATAACCTAGAGGCTGGAAGGACACCCTTCCCCACCACACCCCAAGGTGTTCATTTCAATTTAGTGGACCTCATCCTTCAGGAGGTAATAATCTCAAGTTTATGTTCATCTCAACCTTTTAAGTCAAGCTAACAAGGACGAGAGTGTCCTGGGTTTTTTCCCCTGATTCTTTGGTCCTGAAATATGGTAAAGATAATTTGTCTCAGCAAGGGTGACCATCGCACCCCTTGCTCTGTTAAGTGCCAGCAGCTGTCTGCTGGGCCCTTCTGGGCCCTGTGACACGCTGGCGTCCATAGGGCCTAGCTTCCCACTGGACCGTGAACCCCTAAGGGCATAAGTCTTTCACTGGTTAGGCTGATAACCTAGTGGGGCTTTGCTTCCCAGTCAAGTCCAGATGTTCTGTCCCTGATAGAGGCTGACAGTGCTGGCTACTGCTTCTCTAGTTTAACTCTTTGCCTGCCGTAAGGCAGCACTGGGGATTCGTCCATCGCTTATGTCTGCCATAAGCACATGGTCTGGCACGCCTATGGCACTCAATAAACGTAGGCGTGAAACATACAATAAGGCGTGAAAAGTGATGACTCCAGCTAGGGTATCAGGTGCCCGCTGAGTCCCCTTCCAGACACAATGCTATCAAGGGGTGGGAGGGGTGAAGGGGGAAGAGTCAGCAGGGCAGCATGAGGCAGACCAAGGGCACATTTTGCTTCTAGCTTTCCTGATGCTCTTCAGGAAATTCGCTGATTTTTCCTGAGACTTTTGCTAAGCAGAATCCAGAGAAATGTCAAGGACAATTAGCAAACTCTTACCTGGCCTAAAATGGCTGAAATGAGAGAGGTTTTTCCACTTCCAACACTGCCACAGATTCCAACCAGTTTTCCCTGGACAGAACACAGAGAAAGAAAGGTAATGAGGAGACTACTGACTGCTCATCTCTGAGGCCTGCCGTGTGTCTGAGGGAAAGCACCCTAACTACAGACCACCACCACGGAACGGTCATCCTGCTGCCCCAGCAAGCTCCTCAGCAACGGTCCCAGCTGCCCAGCAATGGGGTTTCTGCGGAGATACACTGAGGTATAGCAGTGGAAGCCCTTGGGAGAACGTAACTGTGCCACAAATACTAAGTTACTGCACAGACACTTTTAGGAAGGCTCCGCCCCTTTCCTAGTTTGTTGTGGCCCATGTTTTTTGTTTATTTGTTTTTGTTGTTTTTGGTAAGAGAGGGCAGGACTCTTAATCATTTTACTATGATTTTTTTCCCCCAGAGTCTATAAATGATTTTCATTAAAAATTATGTGCACTGTTGCTTCCATTTTTAGGGACGTTTATTTCTAGGAATCTTACAGAATATTGATACCAGCAGTTCCACATAAAAGCAGAAAATCAAGCCTTTGAGTAACTGAGTATCCACACCCAAGATAAAGAGCTCACAAAAGGCAGTGCTGGAAGTTTTCAAGGACAGAGAGATGACCCTGGAATGCCCACCCTGTGCTGGCTCAAGCTTCCCAGGGAAGGAAGGCCGGTGGTAGTGGGGAAAGAGAATGGGTTCCGAAGGTGGACAGGCCTTGATTTGAATCCCGACTCCACCAGCACTTGCTAATTGTGTGATCCTGGCCTATTACCTGAACTAACACTGTGTTTCCCTCAGTGGATCTGAGCACCCTGAGAAGGAGCTATCCTGTAGAACCAAGTACACTGTCAGGTAGGTAACAAAAGTCTTCTGTACTAGTAGTTCTGACATGGTCCAGGAGTTGGAAGGGTCACCACCTGGCAGAACTGAGGGTTCAATTACAGGTTAAATTCTGCGGCAGCCAGCTAGGTTTACCCAGAGAAAACCGCTTATGGTTGTTCTGATGACTAAACAGTGAGTAAATGAGACACCAACAAGGAAGTAAGTGCCTACCGCACGGAAAACATTGGGCAAACATTATCTTCTCTTCCTCTCCCTGAAGAGTTGGCCCAGGGAAGAGTCGGGGCCCTTAGGGCACCTCTCTTCAAATGGCTGGAGAGCTCCCTGCATCTGTGGGCTCTCAAGGGCAGGAGAGTCAACAAAGGAGCAAATTCCTGCTGCATGTGAGGAACAATTCTCTAACAGAGCTGATCAGCAGTGCAGCAGAGGGCCCTCAACAACCAAGATAACAGTTATCAAATAACAAGCCTGTTACTGGGAGTTAACTGAAGTAAAACTGACTTGGGCTGCTGTCAGTGATGCCTACACTAACACAGGGAGCTTCAGATGGTCTCACAGGGCTGTCGCCCTCTCCTGCTGATAGCTTTCAAGAGCTGGAAGCCTGTTGTTGTCTCCTCAGTCTGGCTCCGAGCCTGCTTAGCATCCCCTAGTCAGCCACTGATTCTGATACACATCGCATCAGATCCACCTGCTGCCTTCTTCCAGATACATAGGCAAACGTTTCTTACCATCCCTATCACCACCACCCTTGGGCTGAGACATCTTCAGCTTTCTCCTGGGTTACTGCAGTAACAGATCTTAACTGCTCTCCTAGCCTCCTTGTCTCCCTACACACTCTTCTGAACTCGGCAGCTAAACTGCAACCACACCTGCCCCCTGCCCCAGCATTCTCCACAGCCCTTATCTCCACCTGATAGGAATGCAGTCCACTTGTTTACCATCTGGTTTTGCCCACTAGAGCGTAAGCTTCAGGAAGACAGGGATATTTGTCTGTCTGGTTTTTTGCTCCTATATTCCCAGCCCTATGACAGCACCTGGCATAGAGCTGCTACTCAAAAAATAGCTGCTGAATGAATACACAGACATCTGGGACCTTCTAATGATAGGGCCCTCTGAACGTGGTACTGCTTCTCTGTCACATCTGCATGTCACAAGCCTTGAACCTGGAGTCTCTGGTCTAGGCTTGCTGCAGGAGAGCCTCTGAGACTCCAGTCCTATGCTACCTGGGCTACAAAATCACACATCAGCATGATCCTTATTTTAAAAATCAACTCACAAAGCAACTGTTGCCAATAGTAGCACTGAGAGTACCCACGATGTGCCAGGTTCTGTGTGACGCACCGCAAAGCTCACACACAACTGCCAATAGCCAGAAACCTGTTCAGGCCAAAGTCCTGGAAAAGCCAGGTGAAAGCTTCATTTCTTGTTACTAATTTCTTTCTTTCTTTTCTTTTTTGAGACAGAGTCTCAAGCTGTTGCCCTGGGTAGAGTACCATGGCATCACAGCTCACAGCAACCTCCAGCTCCTGAGCTTAAAGGATTCTCCTGCCTCAGCCTCCTATGTTGGGACTACAGGTGCCCACCACAACACCTGGCTATTTCTTGATTGTAGTTGTCGTTGTTTGGCGGGCCCAGGCTGGATTCGAACCCGCCAGCTCTGGTGTATGTTGCTGGCCCATTAGCTGCTTGAGCTACAGGTGCTAAGCCTGTTATTAATTTCTTTTGTTAAATGTTTACATATTTCTTTTGGAGTTAGAGTAGGCCCAACTTGCTCGTTAGTTCAAAATCACTCCTAGTCACAAATTTGTACCATGCTGAAAGAGTGGCAGCCGCCGACTCTGGCCAGATCCGCAGGGTGAGGTGCAGTGGCCGGGTGGGTGGGGAGGTGACGGTGGGGACGCAGGGGACTTACCTCTTGGATTTCCAGGTCGATGCTGTACAGCGTCCTCTGCAGGCGGAGGCTCCCCAGGTGGATGTGCTTGCCTTCCTCCTCCTCCGGGCTGGGCCGCTCGTCGCTGTCCAGGAGAAGGTGGCCCTTCTGCTCTGCCAGCACCGCCTGATGCTCAGTGCGCTGCAGCTGCCTCCCCTTCTCTTTCTTGCCCCTGGCAGCCCTCTTGTCTTTTTTCATTTTGGGGGTCAGCTTGGGTGAGTTCTGGATACTGGAGTGGGAGGAGTCCCATGCCAAGGTGGCATTTTTCATCTCTATCTTGATGTGAGGGCTGGCTGGTTTGTTCTTTATCATGTGAACCTCTTCCATTAGAAACAAACTCTGATAGGAGTTGTGAGAGAGGTGCAAAGATGAGACACTGGATCAAGACCAGGGAGACAAGCCTAGGGCGCACACTCACGTAGCAAAACACATCAGGCTATACAGTGGAGGAAGCTGAAGGGCAAAAGGTAGCTCATTAGTGTAGCCCAGTCTCAAGCCCATCAAGGGTCACAGGAGTGTGGGGACAACCTCGGGAGGTACAGGGGCCTTGGCAATCGACCCACACTCAACACTACACATTACAGGCTAAGTGACTTCTTCCTGTTCTACCAGCCCAATGTGGCCCTCAGGGCATCTAACTAGCATGCAGGTCCTTGTTCTCACTCCAGAGGTGCCAAGCAACAGACAGGAAAGCCACAGTGCACAAGTGTTCACCAGCTGGCCTTCCTTCCAGACCCGTCCTTTGGAATTCCACAGCCCTATGCACTTCCCTCACCCATGACACCGCACCTCTCCACAGGAGAGGCAGCACTGGGATTGCCACTAGGCTCACAGTGCTAGGGTGAGAAAAGACCATCTTCTTGGTAGGAAATTTTTTTTTTAATTTTTATTTTATTTTATTTTTTAGAGGAGGTGGCCACCTTTCCACACGGGCGATGGCCTGCAGGTGGGGACAGCGGGGGACCAGCTATCCAAGGCCAACTGAGAAGAAATTCTTATGTCTTCAAAGCCCTGCCCTGGAATTTGTGAGAATGTAAATGACCAGAGGAATGAACTTGCATGGAAGTGAAGGGTATTTCCTGGAGAAACGTCCCTTGGGAAGAGAGCGAGGCTCTTTCCTTCCACTCATTCCCAGAATCCCACTGAGTTAAGGGAAGAAAAGCCAAATTCTTAAAAAGGGAAGTGTTCCTGAAAGATGTCAAACACTGGCCATAATAAATCATAGTCCATTCAGCCTGAGCAAGAACGAGAGACCCAGTCTCTACTAAAAACAGAAACAAAACTAGCCAGTGTGTGGTGGGAGCCAGTAGGCCCAGCTACTTGGGAGGCTGAGGCAAGAGAACTGCTTGAGCCCCAGAGTCTGAGGTTGCTATGAGCTATGACCCCATGGAACTCTACCAAGGGTGACAGAGTGAGACTCTGTCTCAAAAATAAATAAATAAATAATCATAGCCCAAGACTTTCCTGTAAGATTCTGAACCCATTTCTGACAACCCTCTTCAATCAGTGACCTTCTTTACAGAATGCTATCCCAGTTGGATTCCCAGTATGATAAAACAAAGTTACTTAATAATAAGTTTGTAAAACATTAGAACACCTTTACAGAAAAGATGACTCTTAGGGTCAGGACTCTTTTTAGATACTGAGAACCCCCAACTATCTTAAAGTTTGCAGGTGCTATTAAATGTAACATATAATCTCCTTCCCCAAGAACAAGCCCTTTCTCTTAGAACCTAAATGTCTAAGCTTCCTCTTGTCCTCTCTTGCCACCACTTTCCCATTCATTCCTAATCCCTCGTCTTCCCAGAAGTGCCGTATTTTAAAATTTCCTAGATAATCTTCACTCTTGGTTTACCTTAACCCCTACTGAAAACAGCTGTTGGTTTCATTTGTTCAAAGCCTTCCTGAGAGACAGAGTTAAGAATAATAACATGCCCGTGAATATTAAGAATACTAAATATTTCAGTCACTTTCACAGAGTAAAGCCATAATCTGCCAGAATTCCCCTCACTTCTCCCCCCTCACAAATTATTTAAGGGTGAAGATCTTTCAGGCCTCAATACACAATTAGAAACATCCTGGAGCCTAGAGGTTTGCACAGCTCCTTCCCTAGGTTCCCTTCCCACTCCCCGAAGCCCCTCCAGGAAGGTTTCAGCTTTAGGTCACTCTGCTCGGCTGTGCTCACAGGCACTGAAGTGCCTCACCACACGTGAATCCAAGTAGATATTACTTAGATTTGCACCTTCTGGGGCAATAGACTCTTAGACGTATATAAACCATACAACTCAACTTTATCACAGGACACAGACCAGCAAAACAATACTCTCATTTATTAGAAGAATCAAATCAGAATGTATCTGTTGAGCAGAGAGGGGACTACTCACAGGGTTGCCAGCTAAAATATAAGATGCCCTGTAAAATCTGGATGCCAGAAAGAAGGTGAATAATTTTTCAGTATCATTATGCCAATGCAGTACTCATTTTTATTTGCTAGAGCTGACCACCATCCTATACTGATGACAAGCTGACCAGAAATGTGGCTTTCTCCTAGAATTTGTTTTTTTTGAGACAGAGTTTCACTGTGTTGCCCCCAGTAGAGTGCCATAGCGTCACAGCTCACAGCAACATCAAATTCTTGGGCTTAAGGGATTCTCTTGCTTCAGCCTCCCAAGTAGCTGGGACTACAGGTGCCCACCACAACTCCCAGCTATTTTCTTTTGTTGTAATTGTCATTGCTGTTTGGCAGGACCGGGATGGGTTCAAACCTGCCAGTGCCAGTATTATGTGGCAGGCCCCCTAACTATTGACCTAAAGGTGCCAAGCCTCTCCTAGAAATTTTCTCTCTCTTTTCCTATCCTTTGTTCATACTACCCAATAGGAGGCAACAAGTTCTTCTGCAAGATGAGCTTTCAGGGAAGGGCAGATAGAGAAAAGACCACGCTTGTGCATCTATCAGATCCCCACCCCCAAGAGAAAGTAAGTAACATAAGAAGACACGTGGTAAAAAGCAGAGTTCTGGCTCGGCGTCTATAGCTCAACCGGCTAAGGCGCCAGCCACGTACACCTAAGGTGGCGAGTTCGAATCCCCAGCCCGGACCTGCCAAACAACAATGATGGCTGCAACCAAAAAATGGCCAGGCATTGTGGCGGGCGCCTGTGGTCCCCGCTACTTGGGAGGCGGAGGCAAGAGACTCGCTTGAGCCCAGGAGTTGGAGGTTGCTGTGAGCTGTAATGCCACGGCACTTTACCCAGGGGGACGGCTTGAGGCTCTGTCTCAAAAAAAAAAAA
>CAUYTI010102209.1:0-12331 GCA_963575145.1 Galago senegalensis
CGCCTGTGGTCCCAGCTACTTGGGAGACAGAGGCAAGAGACTCGCTTGAGCCCAGGAGTTGGAGGTTGCTGTGAGCTGTAATGCCACGGCACTCTACCCAGGGGGATAGCTTGAGGCTCTGTCTCAAAAAAAAAAAAAAAACTTTTAAAACCCTAAAATAGGTTCAAGGTGTGATTTAACTAAAAACTATTTGGCTTTTTTTCTTCAAAAATTTGTTTTGCCCAAAAGCTTCTGAGGCAATTTGTTCTGATCCACATTTAAATGCCAGTGCATAGGTCTTGTCCAAAAGATCTTTCAGTAAAAGAAATGTGTTAAACCCAGAGTTTGTCTTTCTGTGCCTATTTGTACCTGAGAAGCACCTTTCCTTAAATGTGTATGTGCATGCAAGTCACTCCAGAGATAAAGAAGGTGGTGCAAAGTCTTGAGTGTTTAGGGCTCAGCATTGCCATTTCCTGATAACACACCACATTTTAGGGCCTCTCTGGGGTTTTATACCCATAAGTTACTAGCTCACACAAATAGCAGGAACATTATTTACACAGTTTCATTCTCCTCAAAGCCAAGGGAAGAGATGAGTTGGCTTTTTTGTAGAGGGATGAAATGAAAGAGATGCTTTGCAGATGAGATCACTGCTGTGAAGGTGCTCTCCAGTGTGCATGGGAATCTGCAGTGCTACTAAATGCCAAGGAAAATCTCTACTGTTAACTTGTGAAATAGGGGACTATTTGGACATATGTTTATAAATCTTACAAATCGAATAATTGAGTATCAGTTACTTTATAGATAATACCAACACCTTTTCCTCCCCAATAGCATTTTAGATAGGAAAAGGGAATAATTGGATATAATTTGCTAACAAGCTGTATATGCTCTAGTTATATTTTTTGGATAGTATGCAAAATCATAGTCATTTGCTGCATTCTAGGACCTCATCAAATAAAACTTTGTAAATTTTTTCTTCTAGATTGATCCAAATCCTGATCAGTCATCAGATGATAGACCATCCTGCCCCTCTCGTTGAAGGAACACTTGGTTGAGTCAAGTTCATGTGGGTTCCGAACTGTATCTCTTCCGGCTGAGGACACAGAAGTATCTTGGAGACACGTTTTCAGAGGAAGTGGAATTGTTTTTGCCCAGAAAAATGGCAAATACGTGAAATAACCAGTGATCATGCTTTAGAAGCCTACAGCAACATTCTGGGACTGCTCCGACATGCTTGAAGATCTAAGCTTTTCTCCTTTAAAACTGGCACATACTAAGAGCAGTCTACTTAGCCTATGGTTGTACGTGTCAAGACACCACGTTGTAAAGAGGGATGATTTCCTTCTTTTGATTTGAAAATTTTGCACATGCTCAATGCTTACATTGTGCGGTTCAATGTCACTACAGCTTTTTTTTTTCCATTTATGCCAGACTCTTGATACTCTTTTAAAACTTGTTTGCAGTCAGCACAACAAGGAACAAAAGAAAGCTTTGAAAAACTTAAACATGAAAAAAACGCACTGACATTTTTTTTAATTTAATATAGCCTGGACTTTACCTGCGTATGCACATGCTCAGAATTGTCCTACTAGGCTGACCATGTATCACCTCTTGAGCTTGGATCCTATTGTGGATTTATTTACAAACATCAAATGCCTTCAAGCCAATCCTTTTTGCTGTATGTTTTGCAGCCTACTGTAGTAGATACGCAACAGATAATGTGGGAAAAAAGAGATAAGAGGAGGAAGCTAATAAGAGACTTTGTCAAGATTGTATACCTTCTTGGTTTCTTTTCAGAATTTGTTGCCTTTCTACTATTACAGCAAAGCAGCATTTTGTTACTGACTGCCTAAAATCACTTAATCTCAGGTGAACGCATCACTTGCCAAACTGTTGGAATGCTATTTGTGTTTTGTTGCACTGTTTTTTTGTTGTTGTTGTTTGTTTGTTTATTTGGTTGGCTTTTTGGAGAGGGAAATTTGGACATGGGACATACACAAAAGTGATAACCCACCCACATTCCCTTTTTATCATCACATACAAGAAGAAGCTGGAAGAACTGAGATGGAGCAGAGAAAGGCAGCACCGCAGGCACCAGCGAGGGTTAAGGGCTGCTGCTCTTAAAATTATTTTTTTTATTATTATTTTAAGAGTATAGAATTTTTCCAGTCACTGGGGAAAGGAGGGCAAAGTGCATTTATTTTTATACAGAGTTACTTAATTACCTCCTAAATACATATGTTGGAAATCATTTTTGCTGGTGCGAAGTATTTTAATGAGCAGGAATACACATAATGAGGTTATGACTAGAAAGCTCAATTTATACACCTGCTATCTTGCACAAGCTTGACGTAGCACGAAAACTCAAGTTTATTCCAAAAGTGTATAACTTCAAAATTGCAAATACTAGAAAGTTTGCTGTGATCATTGTTCTGTATTCAGTGGGGTTTTTTTTTTAATGAAAATACTTTTTTCCTTATCTGAAAAACAACTTGCTAAACATGAGAAATCCCTCACTTTTAGTACAGATAAGATAGGAAGAATGATCACATCAGTAAATTATAGTTCATGTTAAAGATAATTTATACTTGGCTCATAACAAATATACCAGCATTCATAATAACATTTCGGTATTTTCCAAAGTACCAAGCGTACTGAATTTTTTTTTAATTTTAGAAGGAATTCAGCTGATGTTTTTAATGAAAATCAGCATCTCTGATGTTGCAGCATACGTGTGAAATGAGAGTTACATCAATCCTGCTATTTAACCCCACAGTTTAATAAAGTGGCTGAAAATACAGTGACCCTGGCTCGGTGCTTGACCTGTTAAACACTGTCTTAAAAGTTTCTACGGAACAAACAGGCCTTTCCATAAGTGGCCTTTAAGAAAACATGGAAGACAATTCATGTTTGAAAAATGCTGACAGGGTGAAGAAAGCCCATTGTAAAAATGAATCGCGTTTTCAGTGATTCAGTGAAAGGGTTTGGGCACCCGTAGCAAACCTAATACTAGATACTAAGGAAATGGGGGTGAAATATTTTTTTATTGTTGTTAAATCATTTTGTGGATGTCCCCCTCAAGAAGCTAGTGGAATATTTGGCATAAAGGGCATTTGGTGGTTTTTTGTTTGTTTGTTTGGGGGGGGTGTCAGAAAATCCATTTTCTTTTGTCTCTTCTTACGTCTAACTGACTAGGGAACAATTGTTGACATGCATAGCATTGGAATACTTATCATCATATATTCTCACAAATAACGTGAAACAAGAATGACCAATATCTTTATAATTGGCACCGGGCCACGAAATATGATAAGATTTTAAAATTATAAAACTTTATTAAATAAAGTTTTATTTTCCCCATTAAAGTATTTACTCTCTTATTTAGAGGCATTATAACTTCTTAAATATTGGTCAATTCCTGAAATGAGATGTGAGGCTCACGGTTGTATTCCAGTATTCAAGATAGATTCCTGATTTTTCAATTAGGAAAAGTAAATTCCAAAATGTTAGCAAAACAAAGTGCAATATTAAATGTTTGCTTTATAGATTATATTCTATGCCTGTTTGTACCTTTTTTTTTCGTTTTTTATTTGGTGCTGAATATGTCCTTGTAGGCTCTGTTTTAAGAAAACAATATGTGGGATATGATTTAATTTTTCCTATTGCTCTTGTGGAAAATAAAGTGTTTTTTTTTTCTTTTTTGTATAATTATTGAGAGATTTATTTGAATCTTGATAATGTTAGTAACTCAACATACACATAAACAATTTTAACACTGCAGTTAAACTCTAAGCCTTTCTGGGTAAGAATTGTTTCTAGGTCTGTGTCAAGGAAAATTAATGAAGACTTAAAGGAATTTTTAATACTAATTCTTTTGGTTAGTAATTTAATCTTATTTACCATTATAAAATGCCCAAACTGAGCAAGAGTGAAACCCTGTTCCTATTAAAAGAGGAAAAACTTGGAAAGCTGAAGCCGGATGGCTTGACCCCTAGGAATTGCAGGTTGCAGTGAGTTATGACAACACCCTTGCACTCTAGCTAGGGGGACAGCAAAATTCACTCTCAAATAATTTACTATTATGCATGCTTCTTACGAAACTTGTAAGTTAGATATAAATTCAGTTGTAAATGTGAACCAACTTCACCAGGTAGAGTAATTTCATTTTCAGATGCCACTTCCCTCTCACTGTGTGATTGTGTGCTACTGGTCTTTTATAAGGACATAAGCTTAAAAGTTACCTCTTATGCGTTAATTCTAATCTTAGAAGAACAGTCTAATTTTTCTAAATTTTAAAAATAGTAAATGTTTTCCTTAAAAGAATCTCTGGATTTTACAGTAATTGATAACCTTAGAAGTACTTTTGGGATCACATTTAGAATTGTTCTTTTTTCAGTGTCATGGATGAGTTATCAAGTTGTATTCACAGATGAGCCTAACTACGTGATTCTCCAGAGTTCTCAAATGTGTGTGCACATACGTTACTTTGTTTTACAGAATTAACTGTCATTCTTTCACCCAACTAAGAGTCAGTATATATATCTACCTGTATCTATATATATATACACACACACAAGGTGGCCATAAAGCTCATGTGCAATTTAAAATAGTGTCCAATTTGAAATTGCACACAAACTTTTATGTAGACACCCTGTATATGAGTAATACAGGATGGGGAGAGATCTAGGTCCTGGGTTCTATAACTTCAGGTGTGGCATTGAACAAGATGTGCAAGTTGATTTCCTCGTTTATAAAGTGGAATAGTAGCTTTGCAAGGTTCTTTTTACCACTGAAGATTGGGAGTTTATGTGTCTTTTAAGTAACGAAATAATGTTCTACATCAATTACCTTGGAAATTTACCACATTACTTCAAAGTTTGTATTAGAATACTTAACATACCTTGAGTTCAGTAGCTATTTCTTAAGTTACAGAAAGGCGTGAGTTATCCTGTTTCACTTGCATTAACTTAAGTACACTTACTAAACTCCGCCTTTTATAATTTGTTGAATGACTGAACTATATTTATCAGGACTTTTGATGTAGGAGGGGGAGATATGCAGACTAACTAAGTAAAAAACTGAATGTATTAACTAGTAATTCCAAGGATGGAATATATTAAATACATCTGGATCCAGGGATCCAAATAATGCCTCGGGGACATACTCATTTTTTCATGGTAAATGGACTAAGGAAAGATGACCCAGCTTTTATTTCTCACAGATGGAATACCATGATGTGTAGTCTCTAAACGACTTCTAAAGAGAGATTGTGATTGACCGGTACCCCGGTCATGTTTCCTACCACTGAAGGTGGCATGGGTTCCCAGTAAAGTTTCCAGAAAGGAGAAAAGGGTCACTACATTCTTCCCCTTTCAAGCGGTGTCCACACCAGCAGCAAGGGCATCACATGAAGATACGCATTTTCACAAGGCAGTCAGCAATGTCAATATGTGCTCCCAAAGCCAAGATATAGATGACCAGACTCCAGGACATGACTAGTAAATAGAGAATGTATTTTGTTTACAAAACTTACGACAGGAAATCTTAATTTTTAGAAAGAGCTTTTGAGTCTAGCCTGTGTGAGTCCGAAAAGGGTAAAACTTCCAAAGAGCTGGCTAGTCCTCAGGAGCCACAGCAAAGTCACGTGCCTGCTTGCTCGTGATAAAGGTTCCAGTGGCTCTGGGAGGACACAACATGAGCTCCAACAGTCCTCGGAAGGGAGGTTGAATATTTCTTTGTCCATCTTAATTGTCACTTCCAGGATAATCTCCATTCTGTATTAACGTAAGATTCTTTCAAGAGGAAGAGAGAGCCTGGGTTACCTAAGATACCTCCACTTGTGACAATAATGCTAAGGTACAGAGAAGAAAAACCTGAAGAAAAGTCACAGCACAAAGTACCAATCCCTTCTTATTCCCAGTGAGATTTCCTTCCAAAATACCCTGGGTGGGTGGCGCCTGCCGCCCCATATGCCGGAGGTGGGGGGTTCAAACCTAGCCCTGGCCAAATAATAATAATAATAATAATAATAATAATAATAATAATACCGTTGGCTCAGTTCTAATGGAACGACCTAATAGAGTTTTGCTTCCTTGGGGTATGACCAATACCATGTTATATCTCTTTGACAGTTAGTTTTCTTGATTCAATGAAAGAGAAAATTGCTCCAAATTTAAGGAAAAATCTATTAACTAGTTTAGTTCTCTAAGGTACTAGTCTTTAGTACACTGTACTGCTAGCTTACAAAATAACGTCACAGGAATCAAAAGCTCTGACCAGGTAGCACCTGGAGCACACATTCTTAAATTAGGAGAAGGTCTTGTCTTAAACTCCCTTCTGAATCCCCATAGAGTGATTTGGGAAGCATAAAAATGGCACACATTTTTCCTGGGCAGTCATATAAATACTATGCTATCAAATTCCTACAATATGTCAGGTACTGTGCAATGTCTTATTTATGTATGTATGTATTTATTTTGTGAGACAAAGTCTTACTATGTGGCCCTCGGTACAGTGCCATGGCGTCCACAACTCACAGCAACCTCAAACTCTTGGGCTTAAGCGATTCTCTTGCTTCAGCCTTCCAAGTAACTTAGACTATAGGTGCCCATCACAACGCCTGGCTATTTTTTGGTTGTAGTTGTCATTGTTTGGCAGGCCTGGGCTAGGTTCGAACCTGCCAGCTCCGGTGTACGTGGCTGGCGCCCTGCCACTGAGCTACAGGCACCAAGTCTGTGCAATGTCTCTTTATGTACATTACCTTATTTTTTTTAGCAAAATCTGCAAAGTCAAATACATTATCTTATTGATCTTTATAATAACTTTCAAAAATCGGTATTATATCTATATTTTGGTTGAGGAAACTATATTCCAAAAAAGCCAAGCAACTGTCTCGAATCACACACCTGTCAAATTAAAAAATGATTCACATACAGGAGTATCTGAATTTCAAGTTATTACACAGCAACCTCTAACTTGTCACAACTTACTGCAACTTCCAACTCTTGGGCTCAAAATATCCTCCTGCCTTAGCCTCCGGAGTAGCTGGGACTATAAGGCAGCTACTATTTTTTAGTAGAAAAAATAGAAAACTAGGGAGTCTCACACTTGGCTACCATGCCCAGCTAAGTTTTTCATTTTTTAGCAGAGACAGATCTTGATCTTGTTTGGGCTTGCCTGGAACTCCTGAGTTCGCCAAATCTACAAACATCAGCCTCCCACAGTGCTGGGATGACAGGCATAAGCCTCCATGTCCCCAAGCCCTAGTTCCCTATGTTAACCACCTCCATATGTTGACCATTTTTGTATAGTCCCATGGGGGGTCAACTTACAGAGGTTCTGCTGTATTATTAATTAACCCCTTAGCTGACCAAGGCTTTGTCTTCAGAAAGCTCCCTGTTAGCATAACAGTCACACATCCACCAGACACCACAGGAACTAGACACGGGGATGGTAAATATCGCCATTTGGAGAGGAGAGAGTCATGGAGGATCTAAGATACTGGGTTTGATTAGAGCAGCCCTGAGCTTCTAAGGGAGGTCCAAATGGGAGTGGGAAATTTAAAGGCAGACCACTACACATTGTTTTCAAAAAGGTAGCTAAGGCTAGATAGTCAGCAGCTGCTGGTCCAGAGACAAAGGTCAGTGACAGTGGACCTGCCAAGGGGTGGGAGCAGCCAAGATGGAGCCTGGGGAGGACCTGATTCCACGGGGAAACTAGGTCACAGCCCAGCCCTCTCCCAGGCTCCTTGCCCACGGGGAATGCCTCAGTGATGGACTTGGACTGTCTGACAGTCAGATGACACCTCCGAAAGCTAAGCTAATTAATGCCCACATGTGATGGGAGAACTGCTTCAGCTCATTTCTTTCTTCAGTGCATGAGTGAATAATAATCCTCTAAATGCTCAATTAGATGGAAGCCAGGGCTGGGTGCGGTGGCTCACCCCTGTAATCCCAGCACTCAGGTAGGCCAGGGTGGGTGGACAGCTTGAGCTCAGGAGTTCGAGACCAGCCTGAGCAAGAACAAGACCTCGCCTCTAAAAATAGCCAGGTGTTGTGGCAGATGCCTGTAGTCACAGCTACTTGGGAGTCTGAGACAAGAGAATCACTTGAGCCCAAAAGTTTGGGATTGCTGTGAGCTGTGACGCCACAGCACTCTACTGCGGGTGACAAGTGAGACTCTGTCTCAAAAAAAAAAAAAATAGATGGATGTGGAAAGGTTGGTTTGACCTCAAAACATCCTTGATGCACAGTAGGCATTTTGGATCTTAAACTCTAACCTGCCTCCGTTCACTAATCAAGCCAGCACCATCTACTTCACATTGCACTCAGTACATCGAGAGAACCAGAGCTGAATCCATTACGTTTTTTTCTCTTCTTGGGTAACTTTGCTATATTACATTTTTGTAGTCTGACAGTTATGCCATTCAGTATTGCTAGATCCTTTCGGGTGACTGTGATGGCTACTAAGCCCGTTTCTTCTGTATATCATTCTGTGTGTTTTCTCAGAAAGATTATTCACCCCTCAGCTTTGGTTGTCAATCCTATGACGACTCGAACACCCATCACCTTCTCTTCTTTTTCTCCTCTCTTTGCTTTTATTATACATTACAGATATTTTACTTGACAAATTCCCCAGTTTCTCAAAACAAATATTTCTGAAATGATCTCCTTAACCCTCTCTGTGTACCTAACCACACTCCCACACTTTCTCTTCCTTTGGAATTTCTGATTTCTGTCCAAGGAACCCCTCCTCATCCTCTTCTCTGTAGCCTCACTTAGGAAGTCCTCTTGCTCTTCTGGGTAAGGCCACCATGGTACCCGGTCCTTTCCCTCCACTCCCATTGCTGCCCCATGGTCCAGGTGTCTGTCCTGTCACACGCTTCCTATTTCCTTCCACCATTCTAAGGTCCCGGCTGAAGTGTCAGCTCCTCCACATAAAGCTGTGGACCGTCCCAACCCTCACTGAGGCTGCCCCTCTGGATTGCCCTCAGCATTTACCATGCCTCACAGCATACATTCTAATTTATGGTCTGTTGGGAGACCATAAGCTTCCAAAGGCAGGAACCAAGGTCGTCAGTTCTTTTGTATTTCATCTCACCCCTCCTACCTCACTCTTCCCCACTTTCAGAAAGCATAGTCCAAGCTGAGGACAGACAGATGCTCAAAAAATACTTGGGCAGTGATTATTATTATTATTATTATTTGAGACAGAGCCTCAAGCTGTCACCCTGGTCAGAGTGCCGTGGCATCACAGCTCACAGCAACCTCCAACTCTTAGACTCAAGCGAGTCTCATGCCTCCGCCTCCCAAGTAGCTGGGACTACAGGAGCTCACCACAATGCCCAGCTATTTTTTGGTTGCAGCCATCATTGTTGTTTGGCAGGCCCGGGCTGGATTTGAACCCACCAGCTCAGGTGTATGTGGCTGTCACCTTAGCCGTTTGAGCCACAGGCGCCGAGCCAGGCAATTATTAATATTTGGAGACTGCTATGGACTGAATTGTGTCCCCCTGTCAAATTCCTATGTTGAAGCCTTACCCCTCAGTGTGACTGTACCTAGAGATGGACTCTTTAGGAGGTAAGTACAGTTAAGTGAGGCCACAAGGGTGAGCCCCTAATCTGACAAGGCTATGTCCTTATTAGAAGAGAGAGAGAGGGAAAGAGATCTCTCTATGTCATATGAAGACTCGGTAAGAAGGCAGCCATCTGCAGACCAGGAAGAGGACACTCATGGGGAACTGAGTCAGCCTGTACCTTGAACTGTTAAGGAAATGAATTGCTGTTGTTTAAGCCATCTAGTCTATTGTGTTTTTGTTATGACAGTCCTCACTAAATAAGAGAGGCACTTAGAGGCCACACTCAGTGGCTGACATCTGTCATCCTGGCACTTTGGGAGGCCAAGGCAGGAGGATTAGGTCAGGAGTTCAAGAGCAACCTGAGTAAGAGCAAGACCGCCCATCTCTACAAAAAATTTAAAAACTAGTGAGGCCTGGTGGTGCACACCTGTGCTTGCAGCTACTGGGGAGGCTGAGATGGGAGGATCATTGGAGTCGAGTCTGGAGTGGAAGTGATCTATGATAACACCACTTCAAGCTACTCAGGGCAATAGAGTGAGACTCTGTCTAAAGAAAAAAACAAAGGACAGGCATGAGCAAAGCCAGATTCACCAATACGATTTTTCTTACCCTTTAACTATTAAGGTTTCATCCTTGTAAGGAAGAGAAGAAGAGAGAAGGGGTCCGTATAAAATATGAATGAAATAGCAACTAAGAGGGTTACCATAATTTATGAAGGTTCTTCTTGGCTATCTAAATTGTAAAGACAGTGTCTCTGTCCAGCTTTGTACCCTCCTCCATGATAATAGTTTTCCTTACCCCACAACTTTCAGCTATGAAATGCGTACGTGTGAGTCTTCATTAGCTTAATCCCATTACTTTGACCACAGAGAATCTTCCAAGGTGGGGAAATGACCCAGTATTAGCCAGAGGGATAGAAGAAGAATTTGGTAAGGACTTCTGGGAAACTTCCTTGCTCTTACCAAAGAGTTGT
Organism: Galago senegalensis; assembly: GCA_963575145.1. NCBI lineage: Eukaryota > Metazoa > Chordata > Mammalia > Primates > Galagidae > Galago > Galago senegalensis. The sequence continues at coordinate 10,532 of CAUYTI010102209.1, forward strand.
TCAGGTGTGCCCTGAAAAACACTGCTCTAACGCTTCACTTCTCCACCTGACCCCATTTGACCCCAAATGCCTGTATCAGGACGGGTGTGCCTCCAGCCCCAGGTGTCTGCTAATCACTAGGCCATCTCAGCCTGAGGCATTTCACTCCGGAGTACATTAAGTTGAAATGTACATTAATTTGTCCTTTCAGATCTACAAACTCAAGTCTCTGATTGACAGTCTAAATGGAAGGACAGGTTGAGAGTGTGAAAGGGCAATTCAAGGGCGTATATAAGGAAGATCTAAACTCCCTGGAGCGGATTTGAGGAGTAATTATAACACCACTGAAAAAAGGTCTTAGAGCTGACCATAGGACAACTGTAAGTCAATTACAAACATCAGGAAGCCCAGAGCAGTGTGTTTTTATAACTAAACTCTTGCTGATTCAGGGGTCAGAAGCCTCTTTTTTAAAAGAGAGATGGGATCCAGCCAACGCCCAGGCTGCAGTGCAGCAGCGTTCACAGTGTGAGCACATTGTGCAGCCTCACACTCCTCTTGAGCCTCAGCAATCCTCCTGCCTCAGCCTCCCAAGCAGTTGGAACTACAGAAAAGCTTAATTTTAAAAAATCATCTTGGCAGTGCCTGTGGCTCAAAGGAGTGGGGCGCCGGCCCCATATACCAGAGGTGGCAGGTTCAAACCAGGCCTGACCAAAAACTGCAAAAAAAAAAAAAAATTCTTGTCTGGGTGTGGTGGCTCATGCCTGTAATCCCAGCACAGTGAGAGACCAAGGCGGGTGGATTGCTTGAGCTTAGGAGTTCAAGACCAGCCTAAACCAGAGCAAGGAGCCCACCCCCTAAAAAATATTAGCCATGCATTGTAGTGGGTGCCTATAGTCCCAGCTACTCAAGAGGCTGAGGCAAGAGAATCACTTGAGCCCAAGAGTATGATGTTGCTGTGAGCTGTGACACCATGGCACGCTACCCAGGGGGACAGGGGGAGACTCTGTCTCAAGAAAAAAAAAAGAAAGAAAAACTGGGAAAATCCAAAAAGGATATAATGACTGCAGATTAAGATCTACGAGGAAAAGTTTAAACCCAGGATGATGCAGCCCAGAGATCACAAATTCGAGTACCTTCAATGGCCAGGCAGGCTCTGGGAGTGGACTGTGTGCATGGGGAGCGGCGAGAACGGAAGGTTTGCGCTCTGTCCACAGTGCACAGGGCTACTCAACTCCAGCTGATTGGTGTCCTCTGGCATCATCAGCCCTGTGTTGCTAGATTTTTCAATTTTTTTTTTTTTTGAGACAGAGCCTCAAGCTGTCCCGCGGGGTAGAGTGCCGTGGCATTACAACTCACAGCAACCTCCAACTCCTGGGCTCAAGCGAGTCTCTTGCCTCCGCCTCCCAAGTAGCTGGGACCACAGGCGACCGCCACAACGCCTAGCTATTTTTTGGTTGCAGCCGTCATTGTTGTTTGGCGGGCCCGGGCTGGGGATTCGAACCTGCCACCTTAGGTGTATGTGGCTGGTGCCTTAGCCAGTTGAGCTACAGGCGCCGAGCCAAGCCCAAGTATTTAAGGTTAGAGTACTGTGAGCTGTGACGCCATGGCATTCTACCCAGGTTAACAGCTTAAGACCCTGTCTCAGCTCAGCGCCTACAGCTCACCGGCTAAGGCGCCAGCCACGTACACCTAAGGTGGCGGGTTCGAATCCCCAGCCCAGACCCGCCAAACAACAATGACGGCTGCAACCAAAAAATAGCCAGGCATTGTGGCGGGCGCCTGTGGTCCTAGCTACTTGGGAGGTGGAGGCAAGAGACTCGC
>CAUYTI010102217.1:0-23347 GCA_963575145.1 Galago senegalensis
TTCGTCCATCCTCTGACAGAGGGATTCAATGGTGCTCTTCAAATCTGCAACCTCTTGTTTCAGAGTATTGTAATCCTTGATCATTTTATCTTTGAAATTATTGAATTCCTGGGACAGCTTTTGAATGATTTGAAATTCTAGCTCCCTCTTTTCCTCCAGCCTGTTGATTTTACTCCCTATCCAGATTCTGAACTCAATTTCTGACATTTCAGATATCTGTTTATGTCGTGAGTATTCCATTGTGTCTGATTTGTTAGTATTTTGTTGAGGATTTTTACATCTATATTCATCAGGAATATTGGCCTGGAATTTTCACTTCTTGTAATCTGCTTGTCTGGCTTTGATATTAAGGTAACATTGGCCTCCTAAAATGTGTTTGATTTATATTCTTCTCAATTTATGGGAAGGATTGGTATTATCTCTTGGATAAATGTCTTGTAGCACTCAAGCCATTGTGACCTGGCCTTTTCTTTAGTATAAAGACTTTTTGTTGTTGTTGTTGGGGGTTTCATTGAGGGTACAAGAAACCAGGTTACACTAATTGCATTTGTTAGGTAAAGACCCTCTTACAATCACATATTGCCCCTAAAAGGTGTAGCACACACCAAGACCTCACCTCCCCGCTCCTTTCCTCTCTGCTCTTCCTTTCACTACACATCTCTCCTTCTTTCTCTCTCTGCTCTCCCCTTCCCCCACCATGTCATTGATTGTCATTAATTGTCCTCATATCAATATTGAGTACATAGGATTCATGCTTCTCCATTCTTGTGATGCTTTACTAAGAATAATGTGTTCCACTTCCATTCAGGTTAATACAAAGACTGTAAAGTCTCTATTTTTTATGGCTGAATAGTATTCCATAGTGAACATATACCACAACTTGTTAAACTGTTCCTGGCGGTTTCCAAATTTTGATGATTGTAAATTGAACTGCAATAAACAGTCATGTGCAAGTGTCCTATGATAAAAGGACTTTTTTCTTTCTGGATAGATGCTCAGTAATGGGATTGCAGGATCAAATGGGAGGTCTAGACTGAGTTCTTTGAGGGGCCTCCATACTTTTTTCCAAAAAGATTGTCTTAGTTTGCAGTCCCACCAGCAGTGTAAAAGTGTTCCCTTCTCTCCACATCCATGCCAGCTTCTGCAGTTTTGAGAATTTGTGTGGGCCATTCTTGCTGGCATTAGATGGTATCTCAGGGTGGTTTTGATCTGCATTTCTTTAATAATTAGGGATGATGAGCATTTTTTCATGTTTCTTAGCCATTTGCCTGTCTTCTTTAGATAAGGTTCTATTCATGTCTCTTGTCCAGTGATATATGGGATTGTTGGTTTTTTTCACGTGGATTAATTTCAGTTCTCTATAGATCCTAGTTATCAAGCTCTTGTCTCAGTCAAAATATGAAAATATCCTTTCCCATTGTGTAGGTTGTCTGTTTGCTTTGGTTGTTATCTCCTTAGCTGTACAGAAGCTTTTCAGTTTAATTAAATTCTATTTGTTTATTTTTGTTATTGTTGTAATTGCCATGGCAGTCTTCTTCATGAAGTCTTTCCCCAGGCCAATATCTTCCAGTGTTTTTTCTATACTTTCCTTGAGGATTTTCATTGTTTTGTGCCTTAAATTTAAGTCCTTTATCCATTTTGAATCAATTTTTGTGAGAGGATAAAGGTGTGGGTCCAGTTTCAGTCTTTTACATGTGGATATCCAGTTCTCCCAGCACCATTTATTGAATAGGGAATCTTTACCCCAGTGTATGTTCTTGTTTGGTTTATTGAAGATTAGGTGGTTGTAAGATGTTAGTTTCAGGTGGTGCCTGTGGCTCAAAAGAGTAGGGCACCGGCTCCGTATGCCAGAGGTGGTGGGTTCAAACTCAGCCCCGGCCAAAAACTGAAAAAAAAAAAAAAAAATGGTTAGTTTCATTTTCTGGTTTTCTATTCGATTCCAAATGTCTATATCTCTATTTTTGTACCAGTACCATGCTGTCTTGACCACTATGTCCTTGTAGTACAGCCTAAAATCTGGTATGGTGATGCCCCCAGCTTTGCTTTTATTACTAAGAAATGACTTAGCTATACGGAGTTTTTTCTGGTTCCACACAAAATGCAGAATCATTTTTCCAAATCTTGAAAGTACAATGTAGTTTTTGTTTGTTTGTTTGTTTTTTAAGACAATGACTCTTCTAAACTTGGCAGTCCTACTAGGTTAAGATTATGGTCACGTATCTAATCACATTCACTCCAGTTGTGTTTAGAAGAATAGGAACAACATTAGTTTCCAAGAGCAGTCATGACAAGGTAACATAAATGGGGTGACTTAAACCCCCAAGATGTATTGACTCACAGCTCTAGAAGACAGAAGTATGGGATCTGAGTGTTGGCAGTGCTGGTCCTTTCTGAGAGCTGTGAGAGAAATACCTGTTCTGTGGCTGCTGCCTAGCTGGGTGGCAATCTCTCTCACTTCCTGGCCCGTAGATGCTCCACCCTGATAATTCCTCATTGTCACATGCATCTCTGTGAGCATGTCAGTTCCTGTGTCTAAATTGCCTTTGCACAGAGACACCAGTTCATCCTGGATTGGGGTCCACCCTAATGACCTCATCTTAACACAGTCACCTGCAGACTTTATTCCCAAACCAGGCTCAGTCACAGGCACTAGAGGCTACGCCCTTAGCATCTTCAGGGGCCATCATTCAACCCCTAACAGACCTAGTCACTGAATTCTTTACATCTCATTGTTCATCTCGGAAGTCATCTCACTCACCAGTTGCCTCATTTGAGATCTGTAGTGCTCAGATAGTGCTAACATCTTCTCTCAGCATTATAAATTAAACTTACTGCAAGCCACCTTGGGATATCTAACTGGCCCTTTTACGGGGCCACCTAGATTGTAGGCTTTGTGACATCTGCACTGACACTGTCATGGCTACAGCTACACATTCCACTTTCATCCACTTCTTCAATTAACAAGAATCGCTAAGCCCATGTGAGCTTGCATGGACTTGCATGTGCAGGCTTCTCTCTTCTTGTTCTCATATTAGCTTTTTATCTTTTTGACCATTTTTAATGGTCAAAGTGATCAAATATGGTCATGAAGCAAAGAAACTGAATAATCATAAAAAGTTTTTTCAAAACATATTTCAAAGAAATACAGTCAGCCCAGTCAAGCCTTTTGGAGTATTGTGTATGGCATCAGGACCACAGTTTATGGAGTAAATGATGGACTTCTCAACCTACCAGATTTACAAACCCACTTATGTGGACATTTACCTACTCTTTTTCCAATCTGTAAGCAATACTACATATAAACAGGTAAAATATGCATGTTGGACATTATGTTAAACAGAACAAGTGCTGAGGAAAGAAATAAGGCACAAGACGTAAAGAAGAAGGGACGTCAGGCCCTGCAACAGGTGTCCAGGGACGGTCTCACTGGGAAGAGGACCTGCAGACAGCACTGAGGGAGGAGGAGTCAGGTATGGACTCTCTGCAGGGAGACAGCCAGTGACGTTGCAGGCAGCGGGACAGCCACTGTGAAAGCATGAGGAGGGAGCTTGCCTGGAATGTCTGAGACCAAGACAGCAAGAACAGACAAGTGTAGGGAAGAGAAAGAGAAGAAATAGAGTCCCCAGGGAGCCAGATCAGGTAGGAGGTGGCTCCACATAGGGAGTGTTTGGGCTTTTACGCTGAGTGATATAGAAACCCATTACACTGTTTTCAAAAGAAGCAATGAGAGAAAGCAGCAATCAATCATGTGTTCTGGGCAAAGTCTAGATTCGGGGGACTAAGGACAGAGCAGGAAGCCAGTTAAGAGCTGTCGCACTAACCCAGGCAAGAGAAGGTGGTGGTTTGGACCCCAATGTCCCAGAGGGAGAGGAAAAGTTGTTGATTTTGCAAATAATTCCACACATGATAAAGAGTACTTGCTGATGCAATAGACATAAAGTGTGAGAACAAGTTATCAAAAATGCATCAGGGCTTAGGAAAGAATTGAATTGCTACTTAACTTAAAAAGCCCTTAAAAAAGGGCTGAAAGTTTACTGGAGAGTAGCAGACACGAGAAGGTGAGCTTTGACATGTTAGATGTGAGATGTCTGCTAGATTTTCAGGCGGATATATATTGACTCTTGGGTTCCAGGAAGAAGTTCAGGCTGGAGATAGAAAGTCTGGAGCCATTAGAATGTAGGTGGCGTTTCAAACCAGGAGACTAAATGAAGTGTCATAGAGAATGTGTAGGCAGAAAATAAAACTGGTCCAAGGGTGGAGCCCTGAGTATTCAGCATCTCCTAATTTTTATTCTTCTTCTGATATTCCTTCTCATATTTTCTACAGACTCCTGCCTTGCAAATAACTACGCGTGGTTGGCTTTGCCCTCCTTTATGTCAAAACTTGAAGTGGTACAAAAATTGAAAGACTGTAGTAGTAGTTTATAAGGATATAAAGTAATTAAATTAATAGCATCAAGAGCACGTAAACAGAGTGATGAGAGTACAGACGCCTTGAAATAACAGCCGTGCTCTAACGGGGCCAGGATGGCCTCCTGAACAAATGGCATTGGGAAAGTGACTAAGCATGGAAAAAATAAAAAAAACCTGATCCTTATTTAATATAATGCACAAACATCTATTCCATCTATATTGTAGATTTAAACGTGTAAGGTAAAACAGTAAAGCATCTAGAAGATAATATAGAAGAATATAAACATAATCTTACTGTGAGCAAAAACCTACTTAAATGGAAAACAAAAGCATTAACCACATGGGAAAGATCAATAATTTGGGCTACACATGAAAACTGAACATCTCTAGTCAACAAAACATATCATTAAGAAAGTGAAAAGGCAAAACACTAAAAGAAGAAACATTTTTAGCACATGTCCTGATCATATAAAGAATTCCACATATAAATAAGAAAGAGGGAGACAATTCAATAGAAAAAAGGTCAGAGAACTAAAGAGCTACTGCACACACACATGCACACACAGGAACACACATAAACTCATGCACACACCCTCGTGCACACATATACACACACACACAGGAACACACATGCACCCATGCACACACACACAGGAACACACATGCACCCATGCATACACACACAGGAACACACATGCACCCACGCACACACACACAGGAATACACATCCACACACAGGAACACACATGCACCCATGCACACACACACAGGAATACACATCCACACACAGGAACACACATGCACACACAGGAACACACATAAACTCATGCACACACCCTCATGCACACATATACACACACACAGGAACACACATGAACCCATGCACACACACACAGGAATACACATCCACACACAGGAACACACATGCACCCATGCACACACACACAGGAACACACATAAACTCATGCACACACCCTCGTGCACACATATACACATGCACACAGGAACACACATGCACCCATGCACACACACACAGGAACACACATGCACACAGAGGAACACACATGCACACACACACAGGAATACACATGCACACAGAGGAACACACATAAACTCATGCACACACCCTCACGCACACACATACACACACAGGAACACACATGCACACACAGGAACACACATAAACTCATGCACACACATACACACGCACACAGGAACACACATGCACCCATGCACACACACACAGGAATACACATGCACACAGGAACACACATGCACCCATGCACACACACATAGGAACACACATGCACCCATGCACACACACACAGGAATACACATGCACACAGAGGAACACACATAAACTCATGCACACACCCTCACGCACACACATACACACACACAGGAACACACATGCACACACAGGAACACACATGCACACACACGCATACACACAGGAACACACATGTACATAATGACGGAAAATGTCCAATAAGTATATGCACTGTATGAAAAGATATTCAACCTCATTAGTGATGAGGAAAATATAATTAAAAGCACCTATATGAAAGGCTAAAGTTTAAAAAATTTGTAATAAACATTAGGGGAATGGGTTGCATATTACTACACCACTTTGGAAAAATGTATGTCTAAAGCTGAAACTATACATACATAATGACACTGTATTTGTACCCTTTAATATACTCCAAAAATAATGCAGACCCTGTATACTAGGTGACATGCCCCAAACGTTCATAGCAGCACAATTCACCACAGTCAAAACTGCCAAAGACTCAATCTCAGTGTCCTTTCAACAGCAGGATGGTGTTTAACTATGGACAGTGACATATCCATGGATGTGTGAAGTGATACTAGTGAGAGAAGCCATGATATATATATATACACACACACACCATAGAACTCACCTTGGTGAACAGCACTGCAGGCTCAGGTGCCATAATCAGAAGCAGGGAGATTATTGTGCTAGCATTAAAGTAAGGGCCACTTTTAGGAGGGAAGCTACGATGGGGGACACAGAAAACCGTCTTGACAGGCATTGACAGGATTTTACTCTTGGTCTTGGTGATAGTTACACAGGTGATTGTTTTATGACTAACAAGTGCACCCGTCTTGACAGGATTTTACTCTTGGTCTTGGTGATAGTTACACAGGTGATTGCTTTATGACTAACAAGTGCACCCTCTGAAAAGCAGAATGTACTGAATTCATGAAATTAAAGATAAGATAAAGCAAGTCAACCACTAACTCTTGTCCCTTGCTGAGAGAGCCTGCCTACTGCAGGGTCATGGTGTGTGCATCTTTGGCTTCTGTGCTTGAGGCAGCTCTGGAGATCGGTAGAGCCCAACAGCAGACACAGGAGAGGGCCCACCAGTAGAACCATTCCAGATGACAGAAAATAATTAGGGAGAGTGCAAAGTTTTAATCTCATTTGACAATCTGATTGACTGGGTCCTGACTGAGTTTGAGGCCACTTGGGAGCAAAGGAAGAAAGCTTTCCATGATCAATTATTAATATCTATTGGTAGATTATTTGCCATACTTGACCTGAATTGCAGAGTTCTTAGTAAAGAGATTCATTTCAAATCCTGCTAGAATGTGAGTTTGAGGAGGCAATGTTTAATTTAATCCAGACTTACATAGAAGCCCGGCATGCTGGGATATGAATTTAGCCTGAATTTTACCTTCTATATAAAAATAACAGTACAGTGTGGGTATCGTAAGTACATGCAGGGTGGTGGTGACGTGGGGTGGAATGTTCAGTAGACAATGATTCTCAGAAATAGAAGATCATTAGGTACCTACGTGGGGAAGAAAAGAGGTGACATAAAATTGACGTGGTGCGCAAGTCTTCTAACACCACCTTCTTATATTTGTACTTAAAAAACACTGCTGACTTAGAATTTGGGGCGAGGGAATGTGAAAATATTAAAGACAGCACCAACCTGGAACAGAGCCGTGGTTTCTGATTTCAGTCATGTCACTAGTTAGGTGTGTGAACATGAGCGACTTGTTTTCCTTCTCTGGAATTCCACTCTTATCCGACCTGGGCAGTCAGGACAAGATGGCCTTTGCTCGCCCAGTGTTAACAGGCTAGACTCTGGACACCGTCTGCGTGGAAACCCTGTCTGTCGATGTCAGGCCTTTGTGACTAAACTTCTCAGCCTTCTCTCCTCGTCTGCAAAGTGGAAGTTCTAAGATGCTTGCATTACCTCACTTGATTGTAAAAGTCAAAATTAGATGAAATTGTCAAGAGCTCAGCCTGGTACCTGGAACCTCACAGGCCTCCCATGGCTCAGCCTGGTACCTGGGACTTCATGGACCTCCCATGGTGTTAAACTATGATTAGGGCTGACGTCAGCTGCATGAAACCAATTTACTTCAGATTTCAGGAATTTCTATTTTTTTCTCAACTTAGAAAAATCAGCATCCGGGTCAACGATTTGGTAACCTATTATGTCTTCTGTTCCTGGAATCTGTTTCATTTTTGTCTTAAATATTGCCCTAAAAATGCATAACTAGTAATAACAGTAAGAAAAAGGGCATTACTAGCAATGCTAACATGGCCGTTTCCCTATCCCTGACTGTGCTCAGGCCCTGTGCTGGGTGGCTGTACAACAGTCCTCACAGGAGCCCCAGGACGTAGGCGTTTCCTCTCTCAAAGGTGAGCACGGGGTCATATTTCATTAAACGCCCACAGCACCAAGCCCAGCGCCTTGAACAAGTAGACGCTCCCTACACATATTTCTGATTGACTGAAATGTGGCAGGGGTCCCCTCCCTCTCCTTGTAATGTATGTAGGTATTTGATTTATAAGAAATTTCTGTCCCTAGCCATGGTCAGCTATGAAATTTATGTGTGACAAGTAAACCATAGAGTTTGGCAACTCCGCGGTGATGGGTGATGTGTGATTCATTTGGGGGAAGAGTAAACATTTCCTATTCGGACTCTGAATACCTGGGTCCTGTGGTTACTTACTCATGTCTACAGAGTCTGCCACTGAGCAGATAGGTTCAAAGGTAGGGACTTTAGTCTAAATTACTCCATTGTGTGTTTCCCGATACCATCTTGCTGCCTGCTGGTAATATTTTCTATTGCCACAGCTCAGATATGTGAGAAGAATACAGCCCAGTTTTTAAAAGAAATCCTGTCAGCTAGGAAGCAGGCTCCAAGCTGGAAGGTTCAGGACATCATGACCCTCCAGAGGGCCTGAATGTTCCCCCAATAATAGTCACACTTGTCTGTGTCACCAGGACGCTGTGTGGGTCGGTACACAATGACACTCCTGGGAACAGACTTCTACAAAGAAACATGCAGCAGAAATTCAAAACTGCTCTAGAAGCTTTGCAGGGCCAGAGCGGGTCTGCTAGGAGGTCACAGTAAGCGTCCTCACAGCCGGCCATCGTCACAGCCGTGCCGCAGGCCTCACCCCCAGGGGCTGCCCAGGGGTTCCTCCTAAGTAACTCTTCTTCATCTCTGTAAGTCGGGCCGGGTTCCTCGGGGATGTTTTGTTCTCTTGTCTAGGAAACCACTTGAGTGTGGGCAGTGTCAGGTGTGGGAGCCGCATGATGGGTGCTGAACAGCTCCAGCTTCACCAGAGGGAGAAGCAGCCCTGGGGATCCTCTCAGAGGACGCCCCCGCCCACCTCCTTCAGAGGGAAGAGGTGGTGACATGAGCATGATTTCTGTACGGGAGCAAAATGTGTGACCCGTCAGGATTCTGGTAACCCCACAAAAGGGAATGCCTCCTCCACTAACCCGGATCCCCGGGGAGCCCTACACTCCAAGCAGCCTTATTAATTAGGGCGTGGGGGTCACAGAAAAAGGGGGGACGGCTTTTCTAGTCCCACAGACAGAGCTCCATTCTCACTGATTCCCCTCCATGGGGCAACTCCTGTTTTTTTTTCAAATTGAACAGTCTGAGTTACATGTTCACGGGTCCCTGTTGTGCCAAAGAACATTTTCAATTCAAAGACAGAGAAGGGAAAAAAGGTTTGAAAACGAATCAGTAGGTGGAGCTCTTTCTTTTTATTTATTTTTCAATCCAGGGTCCCATTTTTTTTTAGTGAGGGACACAGAGCTTTTGAATGGAAAAAAAAAAGAAATAAAACACAGGCATTTTAAAAATGAAAACATGTATACGATGTGCTTTCCTAATTGAAAGGGTGCACTGTGAAATCATTACTGTCACAGGACATTTGTGCTGCATGCGAAAGCTTATGCAAAGAAAATATATAAACCTAAATTGACTTTAGCAATTTGAAAGTGATAGTGGACATCTGTGTTCAATAACTTTTTGCTGGTAACTGGTGTTTAATATTTCATGTCAAATCAGGAAGAGTGATGGAAGGCTTTCGAGCGCAGAGACGGCTGGCGTGTTCACAGCACAGCCCGCCCCTTGGTCACACTCACCAGGAAGGAGCCTGCTGTAGTGGCAGCTGAAACCGGACCAGAGTGGCTCCTTTTTTGGAACTTATATAAACTTCCAGAATATACTGTCTCTATTTTCTTTTAGAAAGATGTCTATAAGAAAAACAGGTTAAAGGATTTCCAAAGCCCACTATTTACTTAAGAGAAAAAAGGGGGTGTGTGTTTGGGGGGCAGGGGACTTTTGGAAGAAATTACAGCAGAATAAATCATCTTGAACAAATCTTACCTTTGTGTTTTCGTCGGTCCTGGTTTTTTCCTCCTCAGTGTGCAGGGAGGTTGAGGAACTTGGTTGCCAATAGAAACACGTCTCCCTAAGGCTCATGGCGAGGTCTCGCTACCTAGTATTTTAATATTTATGCAGTTGAGCAGGGTGATGGTGGGGAGTGGAGACCAAGAAAGAAGAGTTTTAAAAATAACTTTGTCATTTCTTTTTCCACATCATCTTAGACAGGCAATCTTGACTCTAAATACCAATGTGATAATGGAAGGTCTGAGGGGGCAGCATTATTCCTTGAACTGGCTACAAGATTAGTATGTGGTCCCAAGAACGATTGCATTGTCCTGCTTGTGGTATTAGTTCTTGCTGACCTCAGTGTCTTCTGCTCAATTCTCAAACACAGAGGCAAGACCATTGAATCCTTTCTTGACTAGCACATAGCAAAAGTAAAATCAGAAGGTCTGTGGAGTGTGAGGCAGCCTGGCCATCAAGGCAATGCCTGTGTTTATGACAACATAGAGAAAGACACATCTGAGCAAGGAGAGTCCCCACCTCCCCAAGGTGACATGATCCCAGAATGAATCCCCAGATCCTTACAGCAAGGATGAGCTCTTCTTTGCTCAAAACAGACTGTTTCTAATCAAAGAAAAGGAAGTTGCTGAAAATACTTTACAGATCTGGAGTAATTTGTCTGTGTGCTTAAATTCCTCTAACTTAGGTTCAAGCATAGAAAAGAATGCAAGTTCTATTTTATTTTATTTTTTATTGATAGCATTATTATTATTTTGGATACCCACCCTCAGTGTGTTTTTTCACAGACTTGACACAAAGACCTGGGCTCCAGTAACCCTCCCACCTCAGCCTCTCGAGTAGCTGGGACTCCAGGAATGACCCACCATGCTACGATGTTTATTTATTTTATAGAAAAACGTCCGAAACTTAAGACAAAACAGAGTAGATGAAAAGAATAGAACAGGAGCTAGTAATATGCTACATGCTACGTGCAAATCTGGCTAATTTTGTACCCAGAAGGTAAGTACCTAACTTGTACTCATTGGGTAGATTATAAGTTACACCGGGAAGATGTTGAGAACGCCTTTCTTGTTTCAAAATGGCATTAGCCAATACTGTATTTTACATCATGTTGTCCAAAATTACAATGATTCTGTCATTCGGTCACTCTGCTGTCTTACTAGTGCAAGTATCTTCCTTGTTGGGGACACAGTGAAAGGTGGTTTGGAAATGGACTGTCCCAAGATTACTCAGAATCTTTGTGAGAATATTTGTCCAAACAGCTGAGCAGCATGGCCATGGCTAGAGTCAGCACCTTCAAAGTCTAACAGCCTGCTTCTTTTTTTCTTCTTCAGATGGGAGGGTACAGTTGTCCAACAGATATGGGCATTCTGTGTGCCGCGTACAAGGGACCAAGCTGAGTTCCCTGGCAGATGTTAAGACGACAGAAAAATGCAGATAACACATGAGAAAAATGTAGACTTCTCTCTACAACTGCCAGGGTGATCTGCCTTGAGGCTTAGCCTGTTTCCCATATATTTCTCCAGTAAAATCCCAGCTATTGGGGCTAGTTAAGAGGGTGAAAGAAAAAAGATATCATCACTCTGCCGCTTCCCATGTAGGGGGTGTTTATTAGTCATCAGTCTTCTATATCACTGTTGAGTGGAAAGGCCCACGGTCACAATCCCCATCAGCCCCTTCCTGTTGTCCAGGACACACCTAAGCCTGGACAATTTAATGCCTCCATAAGCATCCATCTTATGGGCCAGGTCATTGTGGCACTGAAATCAGGTATAAACAGAACATTATGGTACAGCTAGAAAAGGGATCTTCCAGTGACATATCAAAATGCCCCATCTGCCTCTTCCTCAAAGAAGAACCAAAGCCGTGGTCACAGAATACATCCCATCGTCCAGCAAACAGACCCTCGCTCTGTCAGAAGCCTCCTCAGCCACCCAGCTGCAAGTCAGCCCTGCTGCTGCCCAGGGAGAGACCTGACCCTCACTTGTTAGTCACTGCTCCCTATTTATAATGACCTTCTGCCTTCTTTTCAACTTTCGACATTAAGTGTCTTTTAAATCAAAATGAAATGTGTACTTGGCAACTTCTGACTCAAGCATTTGGTCCCACATAAATCCTGGAAATGACACAGGGTGTACTTCTCCGGCACACCTCTTCAAAAACCAGAGTTAGGCAAGAGGGGACACATGAGAGCGGGGTCGCTGTCCCAGGAAGCCTCCCAGGTTCTGGGAAGCTGCGGCATGTTGAAATGACAGGAACAAAGCTCTTAATCAGAGAGACAGGGAGAGAGAGAGAGAGAAGGGCAGTGGGCCAAACAGGCACCCAGTGAAGTGTGGCTTCCTAGAATTCTTAAACGGTAATTTCCTAGACTCCAACAGCCTCCCATGTGTTTACATTTTCAAGATCATCCATTGTTCTTGATTCTGATTTTGATAGAATCCTACGTCTCATCTTCTTTGCCTACTCAAATTTTATACAATTTATGCAGTTATAAATTTCTCTTCTCCAAAGTACTCTCTCGTCCACTTAAAAATCAAGGTTGTTTTTAAAGTTTACTTTTTCCTGGCTCCAACCCTTCACTTCTGCTGCAAACACAAAGAAGTTCGGCATACTGTTATTTCACCCTCACAGTCGTCAGAGTTCCTCACCGATCACGTAGATATTAGATCCTCACCTGAAACTTTCAAAAGTCAACTTCAAAGATTACAAAGCTGGAAAACTGAGAATTCAGGCAGCAAACTTGTCTGTCCAATTCCCAAACCTTTGGCATAACCACCTTGCTTTTCATTATCTTATACCTTTAGTCTGTAATGCTAATGAATAGATAGTACTAGTCATTAAGATAACATTTCTGGATCTTTCTTGGTGGGTATATATTTTTTATTTCCTTGGATTCTTATGAACTCCACTATGGGAGAAATAAAAACTGATAATCAACATTGCTAACAAGGAACACGGTCTTGTCACTGTCTATTAAGAGGAGAAAGGTGAGGTCACAAAAACCAGTTTGTAAAATGAAATCAAGTAAATTATTTCTGGATCATTCTTTTTTCTTTCTTCTTCTTTTGTTCTGTATTCTGTCTCTCACTAAAAAGAATTAGTGGAGTGATGCTTAGTACCTACGATCATAATGTGGGAATACGCAGGAGACTGGTGTGTCTACACGGAGCTTGTCACGGTGACACCACCATCTTCCCTTCACCTGCTGAAAGAATCATGTGAGCGGGAGGACAGATGCCAAGCTGGACAAAAACTTTCTATCACCATGAATCCTGTCAAAATATCCATCTTGGTGGCATTCCTTTAAACCAGGGATGTCCAACCTGCTGCCCTTCAAGGCTGAATGCTGGTTTGGTAAGGACGTATTCTGTTTATCTGCAGAGTTAGATACCATAAAAAGTATGCCTAGAACTTACGTTGCTTTTTTTTTCTCTCTCTTGTTAATCAGCTTTGCTAGTATTTGTGTATTTATTGTGTGGCCCAAGATAACTCTCATTCTTGCAATGTACAGCAGAGAAAACAAAAAGTTGGACACCCCTGCTTTAAGCAAAACTATTTCCTTTTAATTTTGTTAATTCAGGGGAGTCTTTTCCTTCCCAGATCTGGCTGTGCACCTGCACGCTTCTGTTCCCAGGTGTTCTTCACCGAGCATCCTTCTTCTTCCACATGAATGGAAGCAGAATATTATCTCATCTCCTCATAGCTGATGCAAAAAGAATGGAGGCTGATGCCCTCCACAGACTGCTTGGCCATTCCCTGCATTATTTTAATCAGATATAAAAAGAAGGTTTAAGATTGAGTTAATTTAGATGTTGAAGCTTAGGTCAGAACCCAATGCACCCTATGGAGCAAGGATGCCATTCTGATTACCAGGGAAATGGGTCTGAGAAAGTAATAGCAAAATTCAAATGCCTTTAAAGTATAGATTTTTAAGGTGTTATGAAAAAAGAATTGTGATGCAAAATGATCAATGGCAAAGGTGCTGAAAGTGACCAGTAACTTTCCTATGGTTTTAGAAACATGAGGTGGGGTGTTAACATTTAATGTATGATTGTGTAGATGTATGTCTTTCTCACTAAACCGAGAGTTATTTTAAAAGTCTCCTTTATTGAAGTATAATTTACGTACAATGCACCCATGTAGCTATCACTGCAAATACACTCCATATACAACCATCACTCTGTCTGTGAGAGATGGTTCCAGGAACACCCTCAGATACCAGAATCCACGGGTGCTCAGGTACCTTGCAAAATAGCCTAGTATTTGCAGATAGCCAATAAGCATCGTCTCAGATAATTTAAATTGTCTCTAAATTACTTCTAATACTAAATGCATGTAAATGCTACGTAAACAGTTGTTCTAGTAGGTTTTCTGTATTATGTTTTATTGCTATGCTATTATTTATTGGGTTATGTAAAGTTTTTAACCCCCAGTTGATTGCACCTGTGGACCCCTCCATCTCTGCTCTAATCACTAACAAGTCACCTGTCACCACACCAAGCCTCATATAAAGTGAATACGTGGTGTGAGGCTTTTGTTTCTGGTGTCATTTGCTTGGCATAATGTTTTTTGGAGTTAGCCACATTGTTGAATATTAAGAACTTATTTCTTGCCATTCCATAGTGTTTATTTGTGCAGATGTCCCCAATCACCTCTCGGGCACTACGTTTTCCATTATAAGTTCTCTGACAGATTTTGTGTCCTGCAGGTATTTTTTTTATTTTGGGTAAATTGTTAAGAATGGAAGTGCTGAGTCATTTACAAAGTCTATATTTAACTCTATCAGTAACTGTAGAAATGTTTTACAAAAGGCTACACAGCTTCACGTTCCTGTCAGCCCCTCTGGAGTTTCAAGGTTCTCTGCAGCCCGGCCCCTGCCACCAGCACTGTCTTCCTCTTAGCTGTTTCAGTGGTGACTTATACATCTGTAGCTTTAGTAAGATATCCAAATTTTTCACTCATTTTAACTGGGTTTAGTTTCATATTACCATATTGTAAAATGTCTTTCTCAGTTACACGTATGGCAAAGGACTCCTGCCAGCCCCTGGCTTCTCTATTCCATTTATTAACGGCGACTTTTGAAGAACAGAGGTTTTAAATTTTTCGTAAAGTAACCTTGATCAACTTGTTTTATTTGTGCTTTCTATTTTTATTTTATTTATTTATTTATTTTGGGAACAGAGTCTCACCATGTCACCCTCAGTAGAGTGCCGTGGCATCACACCTCACAGCAACCTCAAACTCCTGGGTTCAAGCAATTCTCTTGCCTCCGCCTCCCGCATAGCTGGGACTACAGGCACCTGCCACAGCCCAGCTATTTTTCTGTTGCAGTTGTCATTGTTGTTTGGCAGACCCAGACTGGGTTCGAACCCCCCAGCCCTGGTATATGTGGCCAGTGCCATAATCACTGTGCTATAAGCACCAAGCCTATTTGTGCTTTTTATGTTCTAAGAAATTTCCGTTTTCTCCAAGGTCACAAAACAGTTTTTCTATGTTTTTTCAGTAATCTGTGTATTAGTTTTTATACTGTGTTTTCCATTTTGAGATAAATTTTACATAGGGTTGAACAAAAGAATGGGTTTACTTTTCTTTTCCAGGTGGATAGCTAGTTTTCTGTCACCATTTGTTGAAAAGTCCAGAAATTCTCCTTTGAATTACTTTGAACCTTTGTAGAAACTCGATTGCCCATATGTATGCATGGGTCTACTTTTTAGGGTCCCTATTTTGTTCTAATGAATTTATTATCTGTTCTTAAGTCAATACCACATTTGTGGTTAAGATAACTTATAACAAGTAAGCCTTAATGTCCAGGAGTGTCATTTTTCTAACATTCTCCCTTTTTATATCATCTTTCTGGGAGTTCCTAGATCCTTTGACTTTATGTGTGTATTTGAGAATTAGGTTCATCAATTTTCATTATTATAAAAATCCTGGGGATTTTAACTCAGATCATGTAGATTCTATACATCAATTTAAATAATATTGAGTCTTCTGACTTATAAACATCATATAATTGATCCATTTATTTCTCTTATCTCTCAAAACTGCTTTTTATCTTTATGAGACATTATTTTTATCCATGTTTTAACAGACTTTATTTTTTAGAGTAGTTAAGGTTCATAAATTGATATCACCTTATTACAGATATTACCTTAGATATTCTTTATCAAGTTAAGGAAATAGTTTACCCATAATTTATCAAATTTATTCCTAAGGACTTGATGCTTTTGAAGCTACTATAAGCATTATTTAATTTCAATTTTCATGTTTTTTGGCATGTAGAAATATAATTAATTACCTATTAATCTTATGTCATATAGCATTGTGAAATTCTCTAACTTCAAGTAGCAATTTTGTGCATTCCTTATGAATTTTTAGGTTTCCAAATATATCAATAAAAAGATTTATTTCTAATGTTAGTGTATTTCATTATCCTGACCAACTTCTCTCCCTGAGAGAAGTATAATGTTAAAGATAAATTTTAGTATAATGTTGAAGATACAGTGATTTTTCCTGATCTTAGGTGGAAAAATTTCGGGGCTGTATCAGTAAGTATAATCATAGATGTAGATGACTCTTTTTCTTTTTTTGGACACAGAGTCTCTGTTGCCCTCAGTAGGCTGCTGTGGTGTCAGAGCTCACAGCAAACTCCTGGGCTCGAGAGATCCTCCTGCCTCAACCTCCCCAGTAGCTGGGAACACAGGCACCCTCCACAGTACCTGAGTAGTTTTTCAGTTTTTTGTAGAGATGGGGTCTTGATCTTTTGTAGAGATGGGTCTTTGATCCCAGTCTCAAAACCCTGAGTTTAAGGAATCCACCCTCCTTGGCCTTGCAGATACTGGGATTACAGATGTGAGCCATCATGCCTGACCCGATGTAGAAACTTCGTGGGGCTGAGGAAGCTTCCATCTATTCCTAATTTTTGGTGATTTTAGTTATTAATTGCTATGGAATTTTGTCAAATTCTTTTTCTTCATTTATTATGATAATCATGAGGTTTTTCCCTTTTGTTCTGTTGATACTGTGAATTACAAAGATTGCTTATAAATGGTAAATTAGCATGGCATCACTGCAGTAAACTCCAACACGATGTATTATTTATTCTAAAGTTTTGAATTTAATTGTCTAAAATTTTATTAAACATTTTTTATATTGATATTTATGAAGGTTACTGGTCAGTAGCTTTTTCAAAAAGTCTTTAGCTTTGGTACAGTTTTACTAGTTGAATTATCTGCTTTCAAATTTTGTAAGAAATGTTTTAATTATAAATTTGAAATAAGACATAAGACTATTTAAATTGTCCATTTCTTTTCAAGTCAATTTTGGCAAATTTTAATAAAGGGTTTGTCTATTTCATTGAGTGTATTAAATTTATTGCCATAAAATTGTTTACAATATTCCCTTATTATACTTTTAGTAAATGTAATGATATACATTTTCCAGTCCTTGGATCAGCAATCTGGGTCTCCTCTTCTTTTTTCTTTGATTATTCTAGATAAAAATTGATCAATTCTTTAAAATAGTTATCAAGATTTTTTAAATCCCACTTTTGCTTTAATTTCTGTTATAGTGTATCATTTTCTAGGTTTTCTTTATTTTATTGATTTCTGCTTTTATCTATGTGATGTCTTTTCTTTTGTTGACTTTGTTAAATTAAATTTTTATTTCTGAGCTGAAAGCTTAGATAATTGATTTTGAAATTTTATTCATTTCTTTATAGAAAAATCTTATAGCTATAATTTTTCACCCAATGGTAGTGTTATCTGTCACCCACAAATGCTGATACACACTATATTTTCGCATGTTTCAAAGTATTTTCTAATTTCTACTATAATTTATTTATGGCTAGTATAAATAGAAGTGACTTCTTATTTTTATACAAATATTTGAGGATTTTCCAAATACTTTTTCTTAGGTACTTCTAATTTAATTTTATGGTAAACAGATGTTATACTCTGTTTCAGCCCTTAAAAATTTATTAAAACTTATTTTATAGCCTAAGCTATGGTATATTTTGGTGAATGTTTCATACACGCCTGAGAGAAATGTGCATTATGGTCTGCCAAGTGAGTGTCTTATAAATTTTATTTAAGTCTTTTCTATCCATTCTTATTTCCTTTCTTCTTGTTCTGTCAATTACAGGAATAGCAATGCTTAACTCTCCAACTGTAATTATAGATTTATCTATTTCTCTTTTCACTTCTGTGAACTTTTATGATGTAAAGCTAAAATATTAGATGCATACGTGTATAAAGCTATTTCTTCTTAGTTGACTTTTCAGATATTTATTATACCATCCTGTGAACTAAAATAAAGTCCCAAGCTCCTCCCCAGTGGCTGACTGACTGGATCCCCCTCTTTGCCAAGAGGATCCCCTAAAACTGAGAAATGAGATCAGACAAGCCTTATCATGTCCCCTTCTCTCCTTGGAGATGTCCTCTGTGACTCATTGCCAGGCCTACAGCCACCTGCACGTCCTCAATAGACACAGCAAACCACTTGGGTTTGGGCACATGTCCCCAAGTGTGTCTCTGAATAACAGACGCTCATCTCAACTCATCATTCCTTTTTGCTGACTCCTGGTCTATTAGGCATAGCCTGACTCTTCCAGCCAATTGTCATCTAAAGGATCTTTAAACTCACCTATAGCCTGTAAGTCCTGCTTTGTCCAGGGATGCCTTCTATATACCGATTTATGACTTTACCTGTAATTCCCGTCTCCCTGAAATGTATAAAACCACACTGTACCCCACCGTGAGTTCCGCTTGCTCAAGGCTTCCTGGATGTGGCTCCAGGTCACAGTCCCCAAATTTGGCTCAGAATAAACCTCTTTAAATTATTTTATGGAGTATGGCTTTTCTGTTGACAATCCCATCTTGCTCCTCCCCTTCTGGGGCTCCATAGATGAATATGTTTGATTGTTTAATATTATTCCACAAGTTCCTAAGCTTCTCTCCCTTTTTTCAGTATTCCTATTTTAACGATATTTTATTTTGTCAAGGTTCTGTTGCTATAACCTAAATTTCACTGATTTTTCTTCAATATTGTCGTCTTTGCTTTTCATTCCAGTGGAGAAATTTTTATGCAGATATTTTTTGGATGTAGATGCTTAATTTGGTTCCTTTTTTAATCTTCTGTGCCCCTATTGTATTCATATTTGTCTTTAACTACTTAGTTCATGTTTTGTTGCTGTAACACAATACTTGATAATGAATAACTTACAACAAGAAGAAATTTATTCCTTACAGTTCTAGGGGCTGAGAAGTCCAAGATCAAGGAGCCCCATCTAGTGAGAGCCTTCAAAATCCTTAGATAACACAAGGGCTCAGACAGCAAGGAGGCTGAGCACAGCAGCACAATCTCTCTTTCTCCTCTTATCAAACCACAAATACCCCACCATTGTGATCACATCTAACTCTACCTACTGAACCCCTCAAGTACCTTAGTGCCACTTCCCAGCCTCTTAATACCATTACAGTGAAGATTATGTTTCAACATGAGTTTCAGAGGAGATAATCCACATTCAATCTACAGCACATCACCTCTTGTTCCCCAAAACTCACGTCCCCTTCATGCATACAGTAGACTTTGTTCCATCTCTATGGCCCCAAAGCCTAGATTCACTCAGCACCAACGTAAGTTCCAAGTCCTATCTGTTTGCCTGGGAAAAAAGTTATTTACTTCCAACATATAACAATGAGACAGGCCGAGGGCACACACTTCCATTATAAAAGAGAAGGGAATGATGAAAGGAACAGGTCACAACTGAGTCCAAAATCCAACAGAATAAATAACACAAAGCCTCGGGCTTCATAGTGGTCGACCTTGACTCCGCGACCCACGTCTGAAGACACTGGCACGGGGATGGGACGGCCAACGTGCTTATATTGTATTTTTTAATACTTTTCCAGAAATCACTGAGACTCCTTTATTTTTCAGGGTTTTTACTTTTAACTGTACTTTGTCGAGCTACTGTGCTTTCTGCTGCTGCGTCTCTGGTTTTTACTCCATTGGTGAAATTTTCATGCAGATATTCTTCAAGTTTAGAAGTTCAGCTTGGTTCTTTTTAATCTTTTACGTCTTTCTTACCTACCATAATAGTTACAACAGTTGTTTTAGAGTTCTCATCTCCTAATTGCATCATCTTTGTGTTTTTGTAGCTGTGTCTACTGACTGCTGCTTCTCCTGATGGAGGGTCACATTTTTCTACTTTGTAGGTCAAGTAACGTATTAGATCCCAGGCACTGGGAATCTTGTGTTTCTGAATGTCTGGATGCTATTTTCTTTCTTTAAATAATGTTTTCTTTGTTCCGGTAGTCAGTTTAATCACTCGTGTTTAATTTGTCGTTTCAATGCTTGTTTTTAAGACTTGTTAGAGCACATATAATCAACCTTTACTCCATGCAAAGTCCCCCCGACCCCCAGTAAATGTGGTTTTTCTGAAGTCTCTGCCAAAAGTATCAGGTTATGAATAAGAACATCCAGCCTTTCTTAGCTCTAGGAAATGTTCATCTTGTTTCTCCTGGTCTTTCTTCATCCAGCCTGGAGTTTATCACTAAACATGTGCGTATCAGTATTCACTGAAGACTTCAGGGGATCTGTGCACATTTTGGAGCTCTTCTAGTGAGTAGCTCCTGTCCCTCTTGGACTATGCCTCACAAGGGTCAGCCACTTCAGCTCCCCTGACTCTGGGTTTGTTCCTGGTCGAGAGCTAGGTTAAAAATTGGGTTAATTCTATTTATTTTCTTTTTCTCAGGGACCCCAGCTACATGCTATCTGTTGTTGGTGCCTGAAAGTAGTTGTTAAATGTGTTTTTTTCACTTTTCCTAGATAGGAGAGCCAAAGCTGGTCCCAGTTACGATGTCATAGCTGTATGTGAGAATCAGTTATGACATCATGGCTATACGTGAGAACCAGTTATGACATCATAGCTGTACATGAGACACTAGGCCGTGAGATTTTAAAGTACAGAGCATGTTTCATCAGCTTTTGAGATTCAGTGCCTAGCAGTTTGGTTGAAATACAGAAATTAATACGTGAATAATTTGAATAAATAATTTGAATAAATAATAATTGAATAAATAATTTGAATAAATAAATTGATTAATAAAAATAAAAGAAAAATTTGTTTAAATACTTTAGAAAAGTTTTTTTTTCCATAGTGATACAGCACCCAAAATGTTCCAATACAACCATCACCCCTCCCATGACAAGTGACGCAACACTGCTGGCTGCTGTTATCTTTGCCCCGCTCTACTTTTTACTCTCAGCTACGTGTACAATTTCTCTGTTTTAGTTCCAGTCTGTGCTTTCTAGACCTCGAGGAAACAGAACTGAACGTTTGCTTGAAGTTGCTTCCTGTATCAATCTTTGCCCTCCCCTTCACCCCAGACACAAAGTCTATCCTTACCCTTCATCATGAATCTAATTTAACTGGCCATCCTTGGATTCCAATAGCATGTAGGGTATCACACAAGAAATTCATTACTTTTCAGCTTTTGATAAAGTTATTAGTATTCTTATCTCTTACCCTACTAGACTATGATGCCTTGGCGATCAAAAAATAATAGTTTTTAAAATATCCACTAGAGTCATAACTTATAATTTTAAAGTTTCTACAATGTGCAGAAGGTATTCAGTGAATATTTGCCAAATTGAATTTAAGTGAACTCTCCCCATAGCTATATTGTGGCTAATTGGTAATAATATTTTTAAGTACAAGATAGATACCTGAAACAATATAAAAATCTCTCCAAAGCATTCAGAGGTTATTAGATTCTGTATTAGTTGGGGCTCTCCAGAGAAACAGAACCAATAGGAAGTGTGTGTATACACACACACACACACACACACAATTTTAAGGAATTGTGATTACTGAATCACATGTGATTATTGAACCTGGCAAGTCTAAAATCCACAAGCTAAGCCAGCAGGCTGGAGGACCCAGGAAGGTATTGCTGCAGCTCAAGTTCAAAGCCATCTGCTACAGGATTTCCCTCTTATTTTGAAAGGTCAGGTTTTCGTGTTGTTGTCATTAACATTGAAGCCTTCAATTGATTGGATGAGGCCGCCCATAGATTTTCTCAAAGTCCACTGCTTTAAATGTTAATCTCACCCAATCAGAAATACCCTCACAGAAACATCTACAGTAATTTTTGATCACCTGTCTGGCACAGTGACCAGGCCAAGTTAATACACAAAGTCACTATCACAAGTCCACTCCTTGTCACCGTGGCACCCTCATACATCCTCTTCAATAATACTTAATTTCCAAAAGAGACAATACAAAGATAATGTTTCCATCTAATAAGATAAAGGTGTCCCTGTATAACTGAAAACACTACCCGTTCCCTCAAAGCAGATGCAAAGTCCTTGGGTGATTGTCCACTTCTCTTTGATACTCCTTAACCTAAATGCTATGGTAGGAAGTGAATTCTTCTTATGTTACATACAAGGCCGATAAGAGAAAGGGGGGAAAGGTGTTTGCTTTCTACACACAGAGAGACATGCACAGACACAAACCACTTTGTGACAAGGAAGAAATACTAATGACGATCACGGTCCTCATTTTTGTGGCTGGTCATGTGGCCATAGCTGACATTCACAACTGCCTTTCTCTAGTACTCATTCCATACTCCCTTTGCCTTCAGCAAGGACCTCATCTGGCTGTAGCCCTCACCTGATGGGTGTCCCACACCTTCATTGCTCAAGAATCTCAGCCTTCCTAGTGCTGCCTGGATTAGGTTGTTATAGTTTTCCATCAACTCTGACCCTAACCAGTGTTACCAACAAAGTGCATGCACTATTTATACTAAGGAACTCCTGTACTCCAGCTACACTGCTCTTTGCTCCTCTCAGAATAGCACCCCAACTCCTCCATGACAGTCAGGGTCAGGGGCCCCAGCCAGCACAGCACCCCGACTCCACCATGACAGTCAGGGTCAGGGGCCCCGGCCAGCACAGCACCCCAACTCCTCCATGACAGGCAGGGTCAGGGGTCCCGGCCAGCACAGCACCCCAACTCCACCATGACAGCAGGGTCAGGGGCCCCAGCCAGCACAGTACCCCAACTCCTCCATGACAGTCAGGGTCAGGGGCCCCGGCCAGCACAGCACCCTGACTCCTCCATGACAGTCAGGGTCAGGGGCCCCGGCCAGCACAGCACCCCACCTCCACCATGACCGCAGGGGCGGGGGCCCCGGCAAGCGCGGCCCCCCCGGTCGTCCTGGCCCGCGGGGGCG
>CAUYTI010102219.1:0-10145 GCA_963575145.1 Galago senegalensis
GTCTTAGGGCCCGATATGCGGTTGGGAGTGCATGAGAAAGTAGGGAGGGGCTGGGAGTGTGTGTGGGAAAGTGTCTATTGTCCTTGATCTACATAACTTCGTCTGGTTCCCCTAATTCTGCCTTTTTATGGCTTTACACTAGCACCTTGAGTTTGGATTTTACAGCTTCCGGGACTATGAAAACAGTATTTCTGCTATTTATAAGCCACCCGGTTTATAGCATTTTGTTTTAACAGCCAAACAGACTAAGACTGGAAGATTAGTTATGATGAAAGCAGACTGCTCAACAGCTACATAAACCAGAAAGCAATGAATAATGTTTTCAAAGTGCTGAAAGAAAATAAATGTCAACTTAGTATTCTAAATACACCTTAATATTTGAGACAAGAGCTTAAAAAAGACATTGTCAGACAAAGATGGAATGGCTTTGCCACTTGTAGATTCATGCTGATTTTCTGATCAAGAACAAGGAAATTGAACGTAGAAAGAAAAAAAAGAATCAAAGAAAGAATTATTACTGAAGAAACAGGTGGGTTGGGTGCAGTGATTCATACCTGTAATCCTACCACTTTGGGAGGCTGAGGCAGGAGGATTGCTTGAGGTCAGGAGTTCAAGACCAGACTGAGCAACATAATAAGACCTTGTCTCTGCAAAAAACAGAACAGTTAGCCGGGCATGATGGTGCATGTCTGTAGTCCCTGCTACTTGGGAGGCGGAGGCAGGAGGACACATGAGCCCAGGAGTTTGAGGTGGCAGCATGCTATCAGGATGTCCCAGCACTCTAGTTGAGGCAACAGAACAAGACTTAAAAACAAAAAAGAATACACAAATGGATCAATGCAATGGAACAGAGAGCCCATAAGGAGACCTACAAATATAGACAACTGATCTTTGACAAAAGAGCAAAGACAATTCAGCAGAAAAAGGATAGTCTTTTCTCTCTCTCTATTTTTTTTTTTTTTTTTTTGCAGTTTTTGGCCAGGGCTGGGTTTGAACCCGCCACCTCCAGCATATGGGGCCAGCACCCTACTCCTTTGACCCACAGGTGCTGCCCAAGGATAGTTTTTTCAATAAATGGTGCTGGAAGAAGTGTACATTCATATGCAAAAAAATAAACCTATACACAGACCTGACACAAAAATTAACTGAAAATGAATCATAGGCCTAGATATAAAACATAAAACTATAAAACATCTAGAAGAAATTAGAAAAGAAGAGCATTGTGAGCTTGAGTTTGGGGATGAGTTCTTACATATAACACCAAAATCATGATTCATGAAAGAAAAAAAACAGTAAGTTAAACTTTATTAAAAGTAAAATCTGGCCAGGTGCAGTGGCTCACGCCTGCAATCTTAGCACTCTGGGAAGCTGAGGCAGGTGGACTGCCTGAACTCACAAGTTCAAGACCAGCCTGAGCCAGACGGAGACACTGTCTCTTAAAAAAAAAAAATAGCTGGGCATTGTGGCAGGCACCTATAGTCTCAGCTACTTGGGAGGCTGAGGCAAGAGAATTGCTTAAGTCCAAGAGTTAGAGGTTGCTGTTAGCTATGACACCATGGCACTCTATTGCGGGCCATAAAGTGAAAGGCTGTCTCAAAACAAAGTAAACCCTACTTACTGCTTTGCAAAAGACTTTTTTTTTTTGAGACAGAGCCTCAAGCTGTCACCCTGTGTAGAGTACTGTGACATCACAGCTCACAGCAATCTCCAACTTCTGGGCTTAAGCAATTCTCTTGCCTCAGCCTCCCAAGTAGCTGGGACTACAGGCACCTGCCACAATGCCAGGCTATTTTTTGGGTGTAGTTGTCATTGTTCTTTGGCAGACCTGCCTGGATTCAAACCTGCCAGCTCTGGTGTACATGGCTGCTGCCTTAGCTGCTTGAGCTACAGGTGCTGAGCCAAAAGACTTTTTTCTTTTTTTTTTAAGAGATAGGGTCTCACTGTGCTGTCCAGGCTCACCTCAAGTGATTCTCCCCCTCAGCCTCATAGGTAGTCTGGGTTTACTGGTATGAGCCACTCACAGTCAAAAGACACTAATAAGAGAATGAAAATCCTGGCACAGAGGCTCACATCCGCAATTCCAGCTACCTGGGAGGCTGAGATGGGAGAATCTGTTAAGGGGGGGAGTTTGGGAGTCTGAAACCAGTGTGGGCAACGTAGCATAAAACCTTGTCTCAGGAAATAAATAAATAAATAAATAAAAGGAAAGAAAGAAAGAAAAATCGTTTTTAAAAGAGAAAGAACGAAAAGACAAATCATAGATTAGGAGGAAATAATGGCAAATATACTGCTGGTAAAGAACTTGTTACCAAAATACACAAATAACTAGCAACTCAACAATAAGAAAAAAAACCATTTTAAAATAAGCAAAAGATCTGACCAGATACCTCACCAAAGAAGATATGCAGATAGCCAATAAGCACATGAAGCTTAACATCATTTGTGATTAGGGAAATGCAAATTAAAACAACCATGAGATACCACTACATACTTGTCAGATCCAAAACATTGACAATCAATACAAAATGCTGGTGAAGATGGGCAGCAATAGGAACTCTCATTTCTTCCTGAGTAGAATGCAAAATGGTACAATCACTTGGAACACAGTCTTGCAGGTTCTTACAAAGCTGTACATAAATTACCATGCCATCCAGCTAGCAGTCCCACTCCTAGGCATTTATGCAACTGATCTGACACTTATGTCTACACGAAAACCTGTATATGGGCCAGGTACAGAGGCTCACACCTGTAATCCCAGCACTCTGGGAGGCCGAGGCAAATGGATTGCCTGAGCTCACAGCTTCGAGACAAGCCTGAGCCAGAGTGAGACCCCATCTCTAAAAGTAGTCGGGCGTTGTGGTGGGCACCTATAGTCCCAGCTACTCAGGAGGCTGAGGCAAGAGAATCGCTTGAGCCCAAGAGTTTGAGGTTGCTGTGATCTGTGATGCCGTGGCACTCTACCGGGGGCAACAAACTAAGATTCTTGTCTCAAAAAAAAAAATAACAAAAAACAAACCTGTATATGAATGTTTATTACATCTTTATTCATACTTGCTAAAAACTAGAAGAAACTCAGATGTCTTTCAATTGACAAATAGATAAACAAAACTATGGTATATACATAGAATGGAATATTATGCAGCAATAAAAAGAAATGGACTGGCCAGGCATGGTGGCTCACACCTGTAATCCTAGCACTCTGGGCGACCCAGGTGGGAGGATCACTTGAGCTCAGGAGTTCGAGACCAGCCTGAGCAATAGTGAGACCCTCTCTCTACTAAAAATAGAAAAATTAGTGGGGCATTGTGGCACATGACTATAGTTCCAGCTGCTAGGGAGGCTGAGACAGGAGGATCACTTGAGCCCAGGAGTTTGAGGTTGCTGTGAACTATGTTGACACCACTGCACTCAACCCAGGATAACAGAGCAAGACTCTGTCTCAAAAAAAAAAAAAAAAAAAGGAAAGAAAGAAAAAAGAAATGGGCTATTGTCAAAAGATAAATATTATAGGCAGGCATGGTGGCTCATGTCTGTAACACCAGCATTTTGGGAGGCCAAGATAGGAGGATCATGTGAGGTCAGGAGCTTGAGACCAGCCTGGGCAATAAAGTGAGACCCCATCTCTACAAAAAGTCAAAAATTAGCCAGGCATGGTGGCACGTGCCTGTAGTCCTAGCTACTTGGGAACCTAAGGCAGGAGGATTGCCTGAGCCCAGGAGTTCAAGGTTGTACTGAGCTATGAATGTGCCACTGCACTCCAGCCTGGACAATAGAGCAAGACTCTGTCTCAGAAAAAAAACAGAAACAAACCCCACAACCAAACAGACAAATACAGCTGGACATTAGTAGTCAGTAACTACTGACAGTAGAGGGAATAGCAGAGCTACATTTCAATTTGTGCAGAGACAGAGGGGGTTAGATGTTTTAAAGGAAGGATGAGAGCAGGGTCTCAAAGTAGAGTCAGGGAAGTGAAAAATTACAAAGGGTTGATCATCATAAATGCAACTAGGCCAGCTGTGTTTGCTAATTGGCAGTTGTGGAAATTAGATCCTATCCTCCCTCGGAGATGGGAGACAGAGGCCCTGTCCTTTTGATGACTACATATCAAAAGAACGGCTCTCAGATCCTTGAGAGAAACACTTTTGCATTGTGCGAGATACAGATTCACAGCTGTAAGCCATTTTTAGTAAGAAAGGGAGGTCAGAAGTTCATTGAACAGTGTTAGGCTGGAGAGGATACTGAGTTCTCTAGCAGCCCAAGCTTTCTCAGCGTATGATGGAGGGCTGGGGTCAATTTAGGGACACATTCTCATGCTTTTAGAAGCCATTCTAGAGTTTGGTTGAATCCCCATGCAGGGTTTGGATGGAGTTGTTATATGCCAAGAGTTCTGTGGTTCTCATAAAAAGACATGGATGAACCTAAATGCATATTGGCAAGTGAAAGAAACCAGTCTGAAAAGAATATGTACCGTATGCTTCTGATTCTGACTGTACAACATTCAGCAAAAGGCAAAGCAACAGAGATAGTAAAAAGATCAGTGGTTGCCAGAGGCTTTGGGGGAAGGAGGAGAGACAAATTGGTGAAGCACAGCGGATTTTTTTAGGATAGTGAAGCTATATACAGTAACTACATATGATGGAATGAATACCCTATGCATTTGTTGAAACCCGTAGAACTTTACAGCCTCAAATGTGAATCTTAATATATGCAAGTTTTACAAAATCATTTAAGAGGTCAGGGAATTGTAGGATGGAACGCAGAGTCTGGCAAAACAATCTAACTGAATCATGGAGGTATGAAATGACCTCATTGAATGGGGGAGAAAGGTGCTGATTTAAGTAGCTCTGGAAATGAACGGAACCTGCAAAACTAACAACAAAAGAAGATATGCGTAGACACCATCCTTTAGTCGATAAAGTTGTTTCTTGTAGGGTATAGGTTAGCAATCCTGACACCAACCTACAGGCATACTGGAATTGAACAATTAGGTAAATGGGTGGCTGACAATGGGAGCACAGGTTTCTCAGTAGGAGTGAAGCAAGGGGAGGGAGCAGAACTGTCCATGGATGAAGAATTAGAATTAGAGATATCAGTATGAATATGTGTTTACATTAACAGAGATACAGATGGATACATACAGAAATATTTATAAAGTCCACACACAGGGGCTCAGGCCTGTAATCTTAACAATCTGGGTGGCTGAGACAGGAGAATCCCTTGAGCTCAGGAGTTCAAGACCAGCCTGAGCAAGAGTGAGATTCCATCTCTACCCAAAATAGAAAAATGAGCCAGATTTTTGTGGCGGGCATCTGTAGACCTAGCGACTCAGGAGGCAATCACTTGAACCTAGCAGTCTGAGGTTGCTATGAGCTAGGCTGACATTGATACGGGACAGGTGGCGCCCCAGCCAGCTCAGCCGAGCCAAGCTGGGCTGGAGGACCTGCCGAATCCACCTTGGTGGTGTTGGTGCTATGGCAGCCAGCAGAGGAACCAGTGGGCTGGAGCATAGGCAAGGGGGGGAAAGAGCCTCCCACCCCCACAGTAGGCTCCAGTAGCCAAAGGGACCGGACAACTGCTGGGGAGACACTGGTGCCTTGGTGCCTCCTTCCCTTTGCACTTAAGACTGAATATGGAACCCCCATTTCCTATGCCTAGGTCAATTTCATGTAAATTTCCTAGGCCTCAATTCGGTGAATGGACTGTGTCCATTCATTAACCTTGTGGAAGAAAGAGACTGTGTCCATTCATTAATACATTCATTCACCCTGCCCCAGGAAGGGACTGTGTCCATTCATTAATGTATTCATTTGCCCTGCCCCCGCGGAAGGGACTGTGGCCATTCATTTCCTAGAAGGAACCAATGCACCTATATATATCCCTAAACGCAGAGAGACCGGGAGAGAAACAGAGAGAGCTTTTCTCTCCCAATTTGGGTTTTCTCTCCCTACTGGGAACTTGAGTGTTTTTGTATTCTTTTCTGTAAATAAATTCTGCCTTACCACTGATCTTGGGTCCGTGGATTTATTCTTCAAATCACCGAGACCAAGAACCTAAAACTCCAGCATCAACATCATATTATTCTAGCCTGAGCAACAGAGAGAGACTCTGGCAAAAAAAAAAAAAGACATAGCTACGTGGATATGAATAGGTTAATACACACACACACACACACACACACACACACACATCCTTGCTCTATCAGCAATGACACCCAAGTAGCAATAGCACATATAGCACCTAGATCTTGGTCTCTAGTGCCAGTCTCCAATAAAAGGAACCAAGGATTTCTTCTTGGAGAAATGGCTGATTTTTGGACTGGGTCAAAAAATTACAAGATGAGACTGAAGCATCTTGTAGTGCCAATAGATAATGAAGTATTCAAACACACACACACACACACACACAATAACTCAAAGTACAAAATAAATATCCCTGAGTCCATACTGTTATAAATAAATGATTGAATAAATAAATGGGGGAGAATAGAGAACTATTCAGTACAGAAGAATTTGAGATAATTTATGTAGATGCTCTACCCTTCAGGAGATGGAGCATTACTTTCCACTTCTTTTTTTTTTTGCAGTTTTTGGCTGGAGCTGGGCTTGAACCTCCAGCATATGGAGCCGGCGCCCTACTCCTTTGAGCTACAGGCACTGCCCCACCACTTCTTAAATGCAGGCTGCATAGGGTGTGCAAAAGTAGAATGTGGAAAAGGAAAGAAAAGAAAGAATAACTTTATAATAAAGAAAACTGATAAACACTACTGCAAGTCAGGCGGTCAACGTCGGAGCTGGGACCCTCGGTCACCACCCCGGCCTGTGAAACTATCTGAACACAGAAGGCTGTGCTACCTTGCTCTGGATCAACTCCCCTTAGGTGCCTGAGGGCTATTCATCTTAGGTGGAGGGAGAGAGAGGGAAACAGTCTGTGAGGAAGAGAAATAGTCTTAGTAGGGGAGCAAATCTGAGCAGTCTTCCTAGAAGGGCTCCAGGCAGCACCCTCTGAGTAGGAAGAGTGAAAAGAATCAGCAAGTCCATGAAAGAATGAGACTCTGGACTAATCACTCCTGCGGCTATTTATAGAGGTGACCCCGTGGCTATTTGCACCACAGATGTAGAGATTGCCAAGCACTGATGTTCTCGTCTGGTGCTCCTACATGCTCTGGTGTTCTCAAGAGCCGAATCCCTTCCCCATGCCCTTATCACCAGGTGTTACCAAGATGTTATATCACAGGTGTTTCTTATAGTTACAGAACACTCACTCCTCCCTCTCTTGAACTATATGGTCTGCTACGGGCCAAGATTAACATCAACAGAAATAATTCATACTGACAGTATGGCCCCCTGATATGTGGTGACAATGACACTTTTCCTCTGTAGGCTTCCTCCCAGAAGCTCATTCCCCTAGTCTAACCATAATAACATCACTAGACAAATTCTAATTGAAGGATATCCTGCAAATTGAAGGACTACCTGACCAGTACTCCTCAAAACTGTCAGGGTCATAAAAAACAAGGGAAGTCTGAGAAACTGTCGCAACCAAAACAGAGACACACAACTAAATGTATGTGGTACTTGAAACAAACAAAAAAGACTTTAGGTAAAAACTAAGTAAATCTGAAAGAAATATGGCCCTTAGTTGATCGTAGCGTATAAATATTGGTTCATTCATTGTAGAACTATATGATCTCAATGCAAAATGTTAATACCGGGGGAACTCGGTATGGGGATACGGGAACTCTCTGTACTGTGTTCACAGATTTTCTGTAAATCTAAAACTGTTCTGAAATTGATGGTTTCTTTTTTTAAAATTTGAGGAACGGAAGACTAAAAACTGGATAGAAAAATGAAGGAAAGATAATTCACAAAAATTTATAAAAGTGACCCACATACATTTGAACAAATACTCAAAATCACTCATAATTAAAATAACACTTGCATGATAACACATCTCATTAATGAGGCTGCATGGAAACAGATATTTTCCTACATTTCTAGTGGGAATGCAAACTATTAATAGTGCAACCCTTCTGGAGGGGACTTTGGAACTACCTAAGAACAGTATAACTATGTAGGCACCTACCTTTTGACTCAGTAATCCCCCTCCTAGGAATCTACCCTGAAGATACTGCTTCAAAAATGTGAAAATACATATCTATAAGGTTACTCATTGCAGCATTGATTGTAATTGCAAAATATTGGAAACAACTCGAATGTCCAAACGTGGGAGAGCAGTTGAATAATCTGTGGTATATCTCCACCCACTGAGAGTACCATACAGCTGTAAAAATTAGTGAGATCATTATGAGCCGATGGGGGGTGATTTCTGTGTATACAGTTAGGGAGAGAAAAGCAAAGTGCAAAAAAGTATCCATGGTGTGCATGGGGATATGGGAAATTGTACATGTTATCTGCTCATTTGTGCAAAAGAAATCTAGAAAGGGGAAACCAGAAAGTACTGTAGATAGTACCCCCTTATCTACAGCGGGTAGATAGGAAAGGGGTGACATAAAGAAGTGGGCATCACAGGAGAAGAAAGCCACACTGCTCTGAGAATATCTTTTGGGTTACCTTTGACTCTTAGAACAGTGGTAAAGTAACATACCTCCCCAAGTAAATAAACACTAAAAGCAACCAGAACATTGGGGGAACCCAAAGTGGAATAGAAACACTAACAAACGAGCCCCATGTTAAAAATGAGGAACAGTCCCCAGTGAAAGGGATGGGGAAGGAAAAATCTAACTTTAGTAACAGTGGAATAGTGTTTGAACTGAATTTTGTAAGGCTAAAGACAAAAAGAATACTGTGATTACTGAATTTATTTCTCACTGGGATACAGGCAATTAATTCCAAAAATACTATATACGTAGACTAGAACTGAACAAATAAGTAATTATATTGTAGGTAACGAGAGCAAGATCTATCACTGTCAAAGAAAGAAGCTACAAATAAGGAAATGTAGAAGGCTGGAATGAACTCTTTGGTATTGGGCTGAAATCAGATATATCAGTATGAACTTGTGGTTTTTATTATCTCTGTACACACAGATGTATGTACGTACATGCATTTTACAGCTCTATATGCTGGCAGACATTGGACATAGTACTGAGAGATACAGAAGAAATGACATCCCCATAGCCTTGAGCATAGCCAACACCCAGATCTTGGTTTCTAAGTACCATTTTCCAAGAAAGGAACCAGTGCTCCTTGGAAAAGGGGGTGATGCTTATTGGTTTGGAACAGGGAAAATATAAGACGAGCCTAGAACAGCTTTGCTGGCAGGAAAAAAGAAAGGGCTCACAAAAGACTGAGGGCTTGTTTTTTTTTTTTTCTTTTTTTTTTATTGAATGTTAACTATGTACATTAATGCATTTCTGAGGTACAGTGTGGGGTTTTCACATGCATTCTGAAATACTTCCATCAAACTGGTCAACATAGCCTTCATGTCATTTTCTCAAAGGTTTAATAACCCTCCCTCCACCTATCCTCCCCCCTTCTTCAAGGGACTTGAAGAGAAACTTTTGTGAAGAAGACAGGTGCCTAGCTAACAGATAAGGAAAAAAATGCTCATCATCCTTAAACATCAGAGAAATGCAAATCAAAACTACTTTGAAATATCACCTAACTCCATTAAGATTCGCCCATATCATAAAATCCCAAAACTAGAGATGTTGGCGCGGATGTGGAGAAAAGGGAACACTTCTAAACTGCTGGTAGGAATGCAAACTAATACATTCCTTTTGGAAAGATGTTTGGAAAATACTTAGAGATCTAAAAATAGTCCTGCCATTTGATTCTACAATTCCTCTACTACGTATATATCCAGAAGACCAAAAATCACATTATAACAAAGATATGTATACCAGAATGTTTATTGCAGCCCAATTTATAATTGCTAAGTCATGGAAGAAGCCCAAGAGCCCATTGACCCATGAATGGATCAATAAATTGTAGCATATGTACACCATGGAATATTATGCAGCCTTAATGAAAGATGGAGACTTTACATCTTATGTGTTTACACGGATGGAGCTGGAACATATTCTTCTTAGCAAAGTATCTCAAGAATGGAAGAAAAAGTATCCAATGTACTCAGTCTTACTATGAAACCAATTTATAGCTTTCTTATGAAAGCTATAATCCAAT
>CAUYTI010102220.1:0-13073 GCA_963575145.1 Galago senegalensis
TTTTTTTTTTTTTTGAGACAGAGCCTCAAGCTGTCCCCCTGGGTAGAGTGCTGTAGCATCACAGCTCACAGCAACCTCCAACTCCTGGGCTCAAGCGAGTCTCCTGCCTCCACCTCCCAAGTAGCTGGGACCACAGGCGCCTGCCACAATGCCTGGTTATTTTTTGGTTGCAGCCATCATTGTTGTTTGGCAGGTCTGGGCTGGATTCGAACATACCACCTTAGGCATATGTGGCTGGTGCCTTAGCCAATTGAGCCACAGGCGCCAAGCCCATATGGTAGAATCTTAAGGGCAGAGGCTTAAAGCCCGGAACAAGTTTGACAATAGGATTCCTGTCACTAAATCCCAAGAAAAACTTTTTAGCATTTTACCTCTTTCTCTAGACCAGGCCCAGTCATGCCTTTTTCTGTGAATAGAAAAAGTATTCAATTGCCTTTGGGGCTCTCTAAAAGTGGCTTTTATCCACTCAGTGAAATGGCAGTTTGGGGACACATTTCTACATGAAGAACTCAAACTTTCCACCAACACACACATACCTCACAGAAAACAACCTCTGACTTAGATTTCTGCTTTTCTTTGCAGAACTTACAGCCACACATATACTGTGGGCTTAATTCCAGAGCTCTAAGGACACCAGGCCAGAGATTCAGAAAGCTCAGGACGGGGTGAGTTCACTAGACAAGCTGGGAGATCAAAGGCAGCTTAGGGCCCACATGGTTTCAGGTTTACTGTACAGGTGCCTAACCAGCAGCGCGAGAGAAAAGTTCTTTGGTTTGTTTTACTTTTTAAAAACAACCTTTACTTTACCTCATCTTTAAAACAACAACAAAGAAATGCTAAAATTGCCAAACCATTGGTAGAAGTGGAGGTTGCTGTGAGCTAGGCTGATGCCTTGGCACTCTAGCCTGGGCAACAGAGTGAGACTCGGTCTCAAAAAAAAAAAAAAAGTAAAAAGGCTCCAAATACCAACAAGTACCAAAAATAGTATTTATAAATCACGTGGCAGCAAAAACTGACCTGAAACAAGTCTATTTGAATCCAAAACATGTACTGAGTTGACCCAAAGCTATTTTTAGTCTGTATTTATGTAACATACACTTCACTACCCAGACACTTGTGTGTTTGCTAACAGGGCCCTGTGGAGGAAGTTGCAGGGTGCAGAACTTGTAGTCCAAAAACACATTCTGTAGGCTTAACTCCACACACCCAAAGACACAAGGGGAAGATACCATATGACCTTTCTGAAATCCTCCCCCCCCCCCCTTTTTTTTAGAGACAATGTATAACTTTGTCAACCTTGGTACAGTGCTGTGGCATCAGAGCTCACAGCAACCTCCAGCTCTTGGGTTTAGGTGATTCTCTTGTCTCAACCTCCTGAGCAGCTGGGACTCCAGGCGCCCACCACAATGCCCGGCTATATTTTTTTTTGTTGCAGATTGGCCAGGGCTGGGTTTGAACCCGACACCCTCGGTATATGGGGCCAATGCCCTACTCACTGAGCCACAGGCACCGCCCCCAATCCCCAAGTTCTGACACACTAAACACCAGTGGTCCCAAGGGTTTGAGTAAGAGATTGTAGGTCTTCAGTGTATGTATCACAGGGTGGTAATGAGAGTTAAAGGACGTAATATTTATTTAGTGCTTAGAATATTCCCTGGGACCTACTAAGTACTATACACATATTTGCTGAATAAAGCAGTAGGAGCTGTCTGGTCTAAAGTCCTCCAGGTGGTGAGCCAGGAAGAAAGTTCTGGTCTTTGAGCACAGGGACGATGGACCCCAGAGGCTGTGCACCTGTGCACATCCCGTAGCCTCTGCCTTCCCAGGCCCGGAGCTGCTGTCCTTTGGTCCATAAACCAGCCTTGTCTACAGATGATGCTGAACCAACAGCTACCTTCTGGGATCCCTACTAAGTGACATCAGGCTTCTGTTCTCATGAGTCACCCCAGCTACCATATAAAATCTCACAGACTGGGTGGCTTAAATATCAGAAATTCACTTTCCCTCAGTTCTGGAGGCTGGAAGTCTGAGATCACACTGTCCACAGGGCTGCTTTGCCCCTGAAGCCTCTCCTGGGCTGGCAGGTGGCCGTCTTCTCCCTCTGGCTTTACACGTTCTTCCCTTCATGTACGTTTGTGTCTTAATATCTTCTTCTTATAAGGACACCAGCTACCCTGGATCAGGGTCCACCCCAATCACCTCATTTAACTTAATGACCTCTTTAAAGGCTTTATGTCCACATATGGTCACATTCTGGGGTACTGGGAGTTAGAGCATATGGATGTGGGGGGCACAACCCAGCCCCTGATAATATTTTCTGAAGCTAGATGAATTACTGCTCACACCAGCTGTAGCCCACGTGCTTGCTGGCTTGTTTCTGCCCCAGTGTTTTTTAAACCGTGGTCCGAGACTACCTGCAAATTGACTTACTTGGGCCTTTAATGAATGT
Organism: Galago senegalensis; assembly: GCA_963575145.1. Taxonomy (NCBI): domain Eukaryota; kingdom Metazoa; phylum Chordata; class Mammalia; order Primates; family Galagidae; genus Galago; species Galago senegalensis. Next base: position 2,450 of record CAUYTI010102220.1, read on the forward strand.
GAGCGTGCTCCTAGCCCCTGAGTTGGAATCTGGGGGAGCGGACACAGTGGCCAGGAATGGAGCTTGTTTGTTTTTCACATTCACATAAAGGTTCAGTTTAATTAAGGGGACTCAGGAAACGCTAGATAGCAAAGTAGGTCCCCAACATTTATACCCCTTTCGCCACTGTAGTCCCCCAGGTAAGGGCAGCTGAAAGAAGAGCAGGGGAAAGGGTGGGAGGGAGGTAGCCCCATATGGGTCGGGAGGGGGGGGGCATGCAGCCTGATGGCTTCTCCCTAGAGGACCGTGACAGAACCTGCCTTCCTATTCAGAGCTGGCCGCCTGTAGCTCTCGCCTCCCCGTCAGGGCGCATACAGGGAGATGTGCAGTGGAGATGCCAAGAGCTTGTCTCCCAGCAATCCCAGGCTGTGGAATGCAGCCCACCAGAGGGTTCTAGTCATTTCTCCTGGGCAGCATTCCTCGACTCCCACCCCCCAACTCCTGGCAGACCTCGAAGTCCCCTCTGCCCCTCAGAATAGCAGAAGACACGAGCTTTGAAATAATGTTTAAGAGACAAGCAACACTGGCATCTCTCAGAGTCAAGTGCTGAAGCTGGAGCAGAGGGTGAGGGGGGTGCATGCCGTCACTGACTACATTCCAAAGTTTCCAGGGATGTCACATGAGGTGGTTAACTGGCAGATTCATGCTGGCTCCCTGCGAGCTGATCCAGGGAAACAGGGTCGTGATACACACGGCACAGCCTGTTAACTATGACCTAGACAACCACCGTGAGCCCTCTAGAGTGGGTGCCGGCTGTAGGTGCGTGTGTGTGCACGCACACCCGTGTCCCACGCCTGTGTTGCGTGGCCAGCAGTTTCCCATGGCAAAAATTCTAGCAAAACAGCTGGTGAGTGGGACTCTAAATGGTAGTGATTTTCCTAGCACCATGACAACAAGACCCCATCAAAGCTAATGGCGATAATCCATCCCTCGTCTTTCTCTGCTGGTTTCAGCTTAGATTTCCTGTTTCTTAAAATACTTGCCTGGCTGGCAATGGGGTGACTCACCTGCACCAGGATTGAGCAGAACAGGCAGGAAGTGCTTTCTTCTGAAGAACTGTCAAGAATCAATATAGCACCTACGGTCCTTCATTTCACACATCGCTCCTGTCAAGGGGGAAACGTGCCTACTCTCTTGTCAAAGTTGGAGTTGCCAAAGAGGCAAAGTGGTTAGAATGTGTCAAACTTTGGCACTTGTGTTAAACAGAGTTTGGGGAAATCAGGCAGGTCTGACTGAGAATCTCCTCCTCAGCTCAATCCGGTGCAAGATGGGCTACATTTTTGACAGGGCACTGTCAGAAATGAAAGTTCACATGTGGAGTCACTCAGCTCCTCCTGGGGCCTCTGGTACCATCCACCTCAATGGCAACTTCCAGTAGTGGAGATTCTGTGAATTCTGAGTATACATCAGTGATTTAAGAACTCTTCTGAGCTGGCAGTTCAAAAATCATACTGTTTGTAAACTTGAATTAATAAAAAAGTTGAATTAAGAATTTTACTTTCAATTAAGCTGTGCTCATTGGTCATCTCTCAATTCCATAGGCCATAAATGATAGTATGTTGGAAGGTCCTCTGAGGTCAGACCTGGATTCAAATCCTTATTAGCCATATATCATTGGCCAAGTTTACTTTGCCTCTCTGAACATGTCAAAGTGGGAATGGTATCATTTTCCAAATTATATTGTAAGGAATATAATAAAAGATCATGGGCCAGATGTGGTGGCTCATGCCTGTAATCCCAGCAGGGAGGATGAGGCCAGAGGACCGCTTGAGGCCAGGAGTTCAAGACTAGTCTGAGCAACACAGCCGGACTCCATCTCTACAAAAAGTTTAAAAAATAGTCAAGTGTGGTAGCACGTGCACGTATTCCCAGCTAGTTGGGACACTGAGGCAGAAAATCACCTCAGCCCAAATGTTTGAGGTTGCTGTGAGCTATGTTGATGCCACTGCACTCCAGCATGACAGAGGGATACTCTCTCTAAAAAATAATAAGACATCATAAGTGTGAGAGAGGCTAGTACAGTGTCTGGCCCATAAATCATGGAAAGTGATTTGGATGGTCCAGACAGGGATGTGGGAGGAAAGCCCCCTGTTTTGACTTTCAGAGACTTGCGGGGTAGTGAGTTGCAATGTACTTGAGAAACATTGGTAGAAATTCTCCGCAAAGTGCGAAAAGATGGGTGCTACTTCCAGGGGCATCCCGGGGGGCCCCACTGGGCGCCTGCCTCCTTTTGGATATCCCTTCCTCAGCAGCATGCTCAGCCTCTGGTTACACATGGCTTGGGTCCTAGCTGACTTCTTCTGGGTGTCCAGTCACAGAGATCTGTCTTTCTCCCTGGCACCTGAGTCAGAATCCAGGTTTTCGTATTTGCTGGTCACCCCCCCCATCATTACTTCACTTGTTTTGGTCTCAGTTTCCCAAGAGACTTGAATGGAAAGAGACTAGGTTGGAGTCCAGTTACACCCCTTACTAGCTGGGTTGTTATGGACAAATTACTTCACCTCTTTGAAATGCAATATTCTCGTCTAGATTTGAGGCCCCCACGTCATAGGTTGTTGTAAGGACTAACGTGAGAAATATTCATATCCAAGCATTTTGTAAACTCTGATGTTCTGAGAAGAAAAGATAATTCAAAGTCCTCTTAGCACGTGCACCTTACTCACACGTAGTAGGTGTCAAAGATATGTGTTAGGTTGATTTTTGATTAAAAGCATTTGCCATGGGAATGCTGTTCAGTCCCAAACACCCCAGGGGATGTCCTGAGCATTCCCCAAAGGGTCAAATGTAAGTTCCTTGGGTGGCTTCTGAGGGAATCTGACGTTTACTGTGTATTGCCACATCCAGGCTCATGTCTGGAAACATCTTGTTTGATTGCCCAGAGTGAGTATTGACCAAGCTTCCCTCACCATAGTGGCGGTTAATTTTATGTAGTAACTTGACTGAGTTAAGGGACGCCCGGGTAGCTGGTGAAGCAGTATTTCTGGATGGTCTGTTGGTGTCTCTGGAAGAGATCAGCATTTTAATCAGTAGACCGAGTAAGGAATATCCATGCTCACCATGTGGGTGGCACCATCCGTTCACTGAGGGCCTGGAAAGAGCAGAAAGGAGGAGGGAGAGTGCATTTGCTCTCTTCTGGGGTTGGGACAGTGTCTGCTCCTGCCCTGTGGTATCAGAACGCTAGGTTCTCAGGCCTTCCAACTCTGGGACTAGCTCCAGGGATCGCCCAGGCTCTCAGGCCTTGGGCCTCCGACTGGAAGTTACACTATTAGCTCCCCTGGTTCTGAGCCCTTTGGACTCAGACTGAACCACACCACTGGCATTCCTGGTTCTCCAGTTTACAGATGGTATAACTTCTTAACCTCCACATTTGTGTGAGCCAGTTCCTGGAATAAATCTCCTTTATATATATATCTGTATAGATCTATCCTGTTGGCTCTGTGTCTCTGGAGAATCCTGACTAATACGTTAGGAGCAGGCAAATGAAGCCACATGAAAACTGTGAATGCAAATGTTACTTTGTCACTGCCATTTCTTATGTAGAACATAGCTCCTAGCAAAGTGCCTTCCACCCTGTATTTTCAGGAGTGCCTGGGGCAGAGGGTCTTGCAGGTGCTTAGCAACAAATCAGTGCCCAGACACCAGGCGCTGTGCCTGTCCCTGCTCTGCCGTCTCACCCTGTAAAGCTTCCCTGTGGAATGTCAAGTGGGTAAGATGCTATCATCTCCTGTTATGTTCATTTATAAGGGTCTCATCATAGCGACTCTGACCAAAAGTGTCTTTCGGAGTATCAAGGAACAACTCAGCTCGGCACCTGTAGTTCAGTGGTAGGGTGCCGACCATGTACACCAAAGCTGGTGGGTTCGAACCTGGCGTGGGCCAGCTAAACTACAATGACAACTGCAACAAAAAATAGCCAGGCATTGTGGCAGGTGCCTGTGGTCCTAGCTACTTGGGAGGCTGAGGCAAAGAGAATCGCTTAAGCCCAAGAGTTTGAGGTTGCTGTGAGCTGGGACGCCATAGTACTCTACAGAGGGTGACATAGTGAGACTCTGTCTTAAAAAAAAAAAGAAAGGAAGGAAACAACTCTTTTAGCTTTTGGTGACCGCTCTGCCCAGGAACCACACCTAGATTCCAACCACTGTTAGCACAGTGTGCTCGAAGCTACCCTCTTCCCCCAACACAGACACTTTGGGGCTCGGTGGGACCCTGTGCTTCACTTCTTACATTTCCTTAAGAGAAGGAGATTCTCCAGCCCCTATGGGGTTTCTCTATGAGTTCAATAGACACGACTGCATCCTAGTGCAGGCTCCAGAGTGTACATTCCACTGCAAGATGAAGAAACAGGGGCTCACAGGGTTGAGAAACTTAACCAAAGTCACACACCCAACAGATGACAGGGTTAAGAGCCAAACCCAGAGTGAAGTCCAAGTCTCACGTTCTTCCTGATCCAAATCCCATGAGCAAAGTGGCAACATGACATGTTGTTCTGACCCCGGTGTTCACTCGAGGGCACAGCGTGCCGGTCACTGTTTACTATACATACTGTTCTTCTCCCCAGGGGTTTATGTCTCTTTCTGCTTGGTTTCCTCTGATAATTATACTCTGGGCACGAAAGACTGTGGATTCCTTGCCATTCCACCCTCTTTCCCACCCCTAGCTGCCCTCCTAATGAACCTGCGATCTGTTTCGGTGTTACTGGGCTCATGCTTAAACGAACTGTGGTGCTTATACAGAAGACAGAACCAAGTCCTGGCAACTGTCGAGAGACACCTTAGCCAGTGTCAGTAGATCTCAGAAAATCACAAATTCATTGACTTGATCTTCAAAGCCACTGAACCTGGTCACCCCACACCAACCCTCTGTTCTAGACTAAAGGTCTATACCTGACCCAGGGCACTCTTCACTCCTCTCCTAGCTGTGGCCTTGTGTCCACTGAAGGTGAAGTTTATATTGTGTGCCTCTCCTCCTAGCCCACTCTAGTGACATGGCATCCACCCTCCTTCTTGATTGACTCTCCAGTCTTTAGCAAGGGCCAGCAGGTTTGGCCAAAGCCCTGTTGGCCTTGACTTTCTATCCTGGCCCTATATCATCTGTCTTCCTCTCTTCCTCCAAAAGGAGTTCCTTGGGGAGCTAGATGCTCTTCTCCCCCAGAAGACCTTACTTAGGGACCTGCCTATAACTAAACCAACCTTCCCCTCATTCCCAGAATAAAGGACTCTATTTCCTCCCCAGGCATTAACTGCCCAGACTCTGGACATTCTCTTTTCAGGGCTCCTAATCCATCACCAGTCAGGGACCTGAATCTGCAGATTCCTTCAAGTCTCGGCCTTCTTAAAGGCCTTGTTTAATATCACAGAACCTCCACCCTACGCACCCTGTCCTCCCATTCTCTCCCTTCTTTCTCTCCATAGCATTTAGCACCATTTTGATACATCATCTGTCCTCCTCTCTTTCTTCGGAAGGAGTTCCTTGAGATTTTAGCCTGTTTTGCTCAAGCAGCACCTGGACCATTGAATGGACAAATGCTGAATGGATGCCCACGGCCTTGGAAGCCAGCACCAGAGCACACACACCTAGGTTTTGGGGAAACCAGGAGCCCTTATTTCTCAGCTTCACAGAGACCAGCAGCCTCAGGACTGCTAAAGATTTCTAAACCTCCTCCCTGTGAGCCACAGCAATCTGTTTTCTACAAGTACTTTAGGCAGCTCACCGTCCTGGCCAGCCCCTGAACCGTCACCCCACTGAGCCATGGCCTGTTCCCTCACAAGCCCTCAGTGTACCCTCTGGCCAGAGTGCAGGCTCTGTCTTCCTCGTCCTCACACCCCCAGCGCTCAGCACAGTGCACAGAAGCTATGAGAGGTGCGATAAATATTTGATGAGTACACACATACCTGGGATTCCACATGCAGAGGCCTCCAGTCCCTGCTGAATTAACTGTGTGCCTCAGATGCCAGGGCATGATGAGTTTATTTCCCCTTATTGTGATGAATGACGTTTTTTCCTAAAGAGGTTTTATATATTTAAGTTTTATATATCATGAGTTTCGAGATATCCCTTCTGGAATAATACTCTTTCCAAAAGACATAGCCTACATTTAAAAGTAAAATTGATGATTATGTTTCCTTTTCTTAGAATTTAAATATTTCCTTTTACTGATGGCTAATTTTCTTTTATTATGTTGAAGTTTTATGGTCTGTGAAGAAAACCTGATGTTGCCTTTTTCATCTCTTTGTACCTGGAATAATAATTAAACTTTTTGTTTATTATAAAGAGCTTTTTAAAAAAATACAGGTAATTATTAATTATCTGGTTTCTTATAAGTTTTGGAGAGAATAATTTTTTTTTTTTTGAGACAGAGCCTCAAGCTGTCCCCCCTGGGTAGAGTGCCGTAGCATCACAGCTCACAGCAACCTCCAACTCCTGGGTTCAAGCAAGTCTCCTGCCTCCGCCTCCCAAGTAGCTGGGACCACAGGTGCCCACCACAATGCCCGGCTATTTTTTGGTTGCAGCCGTCATTGTTGTTTGGCAGGCCCCGGGCTGGATTTGAACCCACCACCTTAGGTGTATGTGGCTGGCGCCTTAGCCACTTGAGCCACAGGCGCTGAGCCTGATTTTTTTTTTTTTAAAGACAGGGTCTTGCTCTGTCACCAGGGCTAGTGTGCAGTGGTGTCATCATAGCTCTGCAGGTGTCATCACTGCAACCTTCAACTCCTGGACTCAAGTGATCCTTCTGCCTCAGCCTCCCGAGTAGCTAGAACTATAGGTACACACCACCATGTCGGCTAATTTTTCAATTTTTTTATAGAGAAGGAGTCTTTCTCTTACTCAGACTGAGAGTGATTCTTTAACAAGAGAAAATAATCCATGGAGAAAAAGTAAAATGTTTTAGGGGGAGGACGTTTGGCAGAAGGAGGGCGGGCAGGAGGCAGGATCTCACCTAATGTGCACGTTGTGAGGCTGTATAACACGCCCCCTGGGTGAGGGGCTTCTCTGCCAATGGAACTTTACCCTAGAAGTGAGAACAATGTAGCCTAAAAATTGTACTCTCATTATTAATTTGATTTAATTAAAAAAATTTTTTTAAAAAATTTTTAAAAATGTTTGCTATCTTCATGTCAGACAAGGAGAGACTGAACATTTCCTAAAGAGAGCTATTTATGGATTGAACTAAGCTTTAAACTATACTAGATATTTAGTTGATTATAATCCCCTGTCTAATCCTTTGAATTAATTTAATCATCAGTGTAGTAAGAGGGTAAAGCTGGACTTTGGAATGTTCAATATCAATTATCTACACTCATCTATGTACAGAGAAGTTCTCAGGTGCCAATTATTTTATGCCATGGACATATTATAATCCCTGAGAGTTTTAAAAAGTTAAACTCCACTCTGGGAGGCTGAAGTGGGGAGACCACTTGAGGCCAGGAGTTTGAGATCAGCAAGACCCTATCTCTATGAAAAGTAAAAAAGAAAAAATTTAGCCAGGTGGTGGGGAGTACATACCTGTACTCCCAGCTACTCAGGGGGCTGAGGCAGGACGATTGCCTGAGCCCAGGAGTTTGAGGTTGCAATGAGCTATGATGACACCACTGCACACCAGCCTTGGTGATAGCGCAAGATCCTGTCTCATTAAAAAAAGTGAAAAAGAAAAAGAAGTTAACCCCCAGAAGGCAGCAGTGTTGTGCCTCTATGTACCTGCCTGCCCCAAAGCTGCTACTTCACTTTCTGCTAATAGCATCTTGATGTTCCTTCGGAGAGCCACCCTCACTCCACTTTCAGCTTATGAGGCTAGAGGTAGCCATGAGATCTAGGCTTAGTCAATTAGAAGTTGTTCAGAAGGGATACATGACGAAAGCCATGCCAGCGAGAAGCTGACGAGGGATTTTGCTGGCACTTCTGAGAAAGAGCTGCTTTGCCCTTGAGTATCACTGGAGCTTGCAGCTACTGAGGAGTGACGCTCACACAACAGAGAGCAAACAGGTGGTCAATTCCACTCAAACTGCAACGTGGGTGTACCAGTAAGAAGTAATCTTTCCAGTTTGTTTATAATCAACCTGGTCTCCCACCAGTTAGAAGGGGTTTAAATTTTGGTTTATCCAATACCCTCATTGAGAACATACTCAGTTTCTCACATGACTCCCCTCATCTCCTACCCCCCCATAAAGATGCTGTGTGGACCCATGGTCAATATTCAACAGGCACATGCCATGATGGCGACCTGGTTGGTAAATTACTGAAATACACATGGAGCAGATGGTAATAGATTCTGCCCTGAGCTCCCTGAGCCCCCTCCATTGTCTCTTCCCTGGAACTTGTCCTTAAGGCCCCCATAACACATCCACTAAAAGGCTAAGGCTGGCCATAGCAAGGCACCTCCATTCAGACTCATCAGTACCTGAGCTTGTAGAGATTTTTAGATGTTTTGACCATCATCCCTATAGGGTATATTGGGTAGAAGTGGCAGGGAAGTGTGTGGCTTATGTGTCCCTCTGGTGTTGAGAGGAAGGGAACACTTGGCCTTGCACTGGTCCTTGGGCATATCACCTGTCTTGAGCGCACCACCAGCCTCTGACGTGGACATCTATAGATGGAGAGCTTGGTTTCCCTCTGAGGCAGCCTGAGGCCATGTTCCCAAAGGCGCTCCCTGGCTGGCTTAGTTTCTTCTCTGTTCTTCCAGCTGCTGTAGACGCTCTGACTTCTGGCTGTGACTTCCTACTAGTTGGTTCCAGGGGTCTGCTTGGCAGCCCATACCACTGAGTCCCCTTGCTATTGTAATCACCTCCAGTAAGCTGCCACAGACTTGCTGATGGGTCTGCATAGAGTCTGGGCTACACGGGGATCTAGCACAGCTTCAAAGTCCATAACAGTCTCCCTCTGCCAGACCAACACTAGGCTCTTCCTTTCACAGTCCTGGAGCGGGGATGGGGATAAGGTCTTCCTCTGCCACTGTGGTTAATCAATACTTTCCCAACACAATCCCTCCTTCCAGGCCTCCTGTCTTATTTTGTTGCTTCTGTCTCCACACAATCCCCTCTCCCCCTTTCTCCCTGTCTAGGTCTCCCATACGTAAACCCCTAAGGTATAGTCTACCCAAACTCAGACCTTGATCCTTTGAAGAGGAAGGTGATAGAATGTCCATCTTCCAGGGAAAAGCGTGACTTCCATGGCCATTGCCTTGCTGTGAAAAACTGAGGGTTACCTTTTCTCTCTCTTTGCATGCCATCTAGAAGCATTTTCATGTCTTCTTAGGCAGATGAATGCTTTGAGTAGACTAAGTTCATATGCTCTAAAAGTATGTTGATAATTCAAAATATTATCCCTATTATACTTGACAACACTTTTTAAACCCTCGAAATCTAACCAGGCCTCAAGCCGGTCTACCCAGTTTACCAAACCCCTGGATCCCATTTTTTGGGTTAGCTGGTGAGAGCCAGGTTTCAGTTGCTTGTTGCCTGTAGTCCTGACTGGCTTGGAAATAATGGTATCTATTTCACATCAGTGTAGCACCAAGCACAGCTCCACATGCAACTGGGGCAGATTCAGGGGATTTGAATCTGGGAAGAGTGGGGCCCTGGCTAGATCCATCCTGCCACAGGCCAAGCTTGTTGTAATCAGCTCTGAGAGTCCATTCCTAAACCTTCCAGGGCACTTCTTCCTTTCACACAGTAGAAGGAAAAGAAGCAAGGCAGGAATTCCCTTTCCTCTCACTCACACTGTGGTGGTGCTGTGGGCTGTCAGGGACCCCAGCCTGCTCCTCCCTGCTGAGCCCTCCATACCTCCTTCCCTACAACTGGGTTTCAGTTTTCCAAAGCAAAAACAAAACAAAACAAAAACAAAAACAAAACAGAAACAGTGACCAAAAAAGTCACTCAGCCTCCTCTTTCAGCTGTGATTTCCCCCTTCCTGCCCAAGCAACTCTCCTGAAGAGGTGGCTCATACACACCCCCTGCTTCCCCCCTTCCCTGACTCCTTCTGCTTCTGACCTATTAGGACTTAGTTTCTGTCCTCACACCCCCACTGAACCCAACAGGCCGAGGTGTCAATGACTCCTCATTGCCAGCTTCCGCAGACACATTCCAGTGCTCACTGGCTGGGCAGCTCTGCGGCTCCCACTCCTGACCGCTTCCCCCACCCGGACAGTCTTGTTGGTTGCTTGGGCCACTTCTTTCCTGGTTCTCTTTCCATTTCCTCCTCCACTCCTCTGGAGCTCTTATTGGAAAGGTTTGCTTCTTATGACTCCACTAGCTTCTCATTCTGACTCCTGTCCTGTGCCATCTCAGCCCTACCCCAGCATCCACGACCACCTTTCGGTGACTATTCACAGTGGACATCTCGAGGCCTTGCTCTGGTGCTTGGCACCCACATTCCTGACTCTCCTAAAGGTCTTCACCTGGATGTCCCACATCAAAAACACGGTCAACACATGCCCCTGTTGTAGGAGACACCAACATCCGAGCAAGATGATCTGCAGCTGAGGCGTGGACCTGGGGCCATTCCTCCACAGGAGTTCCTTGTGGGAGGAGCCCGTGCCCTCAGCAAGCAGTCATTGTTAATTACTCCCCTCACCTGTATGATTCCCTTTCAA